>JAGJTL010001381.1:2213559-2252495 GCA_022063505.1 Calosoma granatense
ACGTACATTAGTCATAGGGTATAAGAATTTTATTTGAAAAATAAAATATTTTAGTTTGTTTTGTAAAGTGAATATCATTCATGTGTAAATCCACTTCGACTAGTCAGTCGAGTACACGTTGTGAAGTATTTCGTGACTGAAGGAAACGCCGTATTAAGTTCGTTATAACCGAAAACTTTTGCGAAAAAACTAACACACGTTTGATGATACTTTTGTTCGTACCTTGTAGATTGGTTCGTTATAAACTAAAGTTCGCAATAAGCGGGTTCGTTATAAGAGAACATTACTGTATTTCAATTGTCGTTGTGTCTATAATATATCAAAGATAATATGGTTTGCCATAAACTTCTTGATTCAGAACATGGACAGGGGATGCTTATAATTCAACAAAAAAATTAATTATAACTAAATAACATTTTTTATACATCTTTAAAATTTTTTCAAAAAAAATTCTGTTTAAAGAGGAACGGACGCACACAGAAAAATTCCGTGGTCACCTTTTATCTATCCACGCTTCAAGAATTTTTCAAATACTGATGCCATGAATGCATTAGTTAAAAAATTTGTTCCAGATTGTTTGCTTCTCTATGCAAGAAATTAAATTATGTATTCATCTCTTTACTTTTTAATTTACGATTATTTATATAATTTAAGGGCCCCTTAAACTGTTATAGCAACAACCCTGGTGCTAATTATAGAGTTGTGTGGTCTAACAATATTTAGAAAATATATATTATATGTGCATGTGAATGGAATTTTTTAATAAATTCCACTGTATATTTTCAAATGATTAAAGAATATTTATATTGCATATTTATGAAAGCAATTTTGGAGTTATTTCATTTTCTAAGGTTGTCTATTGCGCATGCGCTTTAAACTTCACGCGCTTACTTGACGTTAGTGCACGTGCTGGGAAACAAATCAATATAAATAAATATTTTTAAATACAAATTAACACGAAACGATGGAAGTTCCAGAAGGTAATAGCATTACAGTAATTTTATATTAAATATTATATTTTGTACGGATGTTGTATTTGATTATTATATTTAAAGATGTACCCAATTTATCGGAAGATGAGGATGCAGGAGATGAGTCTGACGGCTGGGATGAAATGGAAACTAATGGAGAACAGACAACCTGTCTATTTTGTACATCACAATTCCGTACTATTGCTGTGGCATTAGATCATTGTCGGAGTGAACACAATTTTGATCTGTTAGAATTAAAAACGAAATACAATATGGATTGCTACTCGTTTATTAAAATGATCAACTACATCAGACAACATAAGCCGAATCCAAGTAGCTTGACAAATTCAGATGTTCCAGTGTGGAATGATGACATTTATTTAAAACCAGGTGCTACTGAAACTTGGTTAATGTACGGTGAGTACATGTACAATATTCAGTAAATTTCATCACATACAATATTTTCTAATTTATTAGATTTCGAAGATCTTGGGAGCACACCATCGACTCCAAATATCACAATTGATACCAACAAATCACTGCCAAATATGTCTTTTACCGATTTACAGCGTACTATTGTAGAGTTGACCAATCAGGTAACGTAATATACAGAAACAAAGAGTGACAATTATTGTAACAATCATATTTGTGGATTTATCCACTTTAGTATTTAGTGTAATAGATAGAATATTTATTTTATGACTTGTGGGTGTCAGTCAAACATTTGTGATCGTTAGATTTATATAATGCAATAATTTATTAATTTTATTTCGTAATCTATTCCAGTTAGTCATGAGTTCAATTCTAGTCATTGTAACATATACTTGTGTATTTGTTGTGTTATATTTTTGTAAATGCTTTGTACGGAAAATAATAATAAACGTGAATTTTGTAAAATAAATTAGTATACAAGCAATATGGGTACAGTCTGTTATTAAAATACTAATTCAAATTCGTATTAGAAATAATTATTTCTCTGATTAACGGTTGCTGATCAGCCTGGAGAATTCTATGAATAAATATTGTTCATTAATAACATTAAATCGTCGGTGTAAGTTACAGTTGCTTTTAAAAATCTAGTTCTAAATAAGACAGTATAAACATTATTTTTTCATTCACGTTAATTTGATTTATAGTTGCAAGAAAAAGACACTTTGCTTATAAAAGCAATGGAAGATATGAATAAAATGAAAAAAATCACAAGGAACTTGGTTGAAAACACAAATATTGGTGATTCATCCAGCGCTAAGGATACGGAGAAATGTGTTGCAAACGTTCGGTTAGAAAATGATCAAGGATACTTCAATACGTATGCTCATTTTGGGATACACCATGAAATGTTATCGGTATTTATTTTATTCTATTATTATTATTGTTTATAGTCAGTTTATAATATTATTTTTCATAGGATCGTGTTCGTACCGAGAGTTACAGAGATGCAATACTGGGTAACAGTGCACAGTTTCAGGGCAAGCAAGTACTAGATCTTGGTTGTGGTACAGGTATTTTGTCCATGTTCTCTGCTAAAGCTGGAGCAGAAACAGTTTGGGGGATAGACCAATCGGATATTTTGTATCGAGCAATGGACATTACAAGGTAATGTACTCTAATTTAATATTTTAATTACATACAATTCAAACCCCACGAGCCCAGTAACATGTTCTGACATGATTCTTAGCATTTTCCAATAATTTTCATATAAGATCAATTGTAGTAAACTAAAAAGAGAATATAATGAATAACGGTAATAAATATCTATGTAACAAATATGCTAAATATATACCGCTAGCAGAATATATTTTTTTAATAAAGTACATTTATTTTTGAAGGGAAAATAATTTACATGAGAAAATACAGTTAGTTCGAGGCAGACTAGAAGATGGAATGGTACCTTTCCAGAAACTTGATATAATTGTATCAGAATGGATGGGTTACTTTTTATTGTTTGAAGGAATGCTTGACAGTGTTATATATGCCAGAGAAAAGCATTTAGCGCCTGGAGGTCTTCTTCTGCCAAATAGATGTAACATTAGTATAGCTGGAAGTGGAGATATAGGTAAGTCATCAGACATATTTTTTTACCTTAAGTTTACCTTATATAAAATTACTCTTCCGTACTTTAATCATACTCCATAATATACTAATTTGACTTGTTAAATAATTCAGAAATTACTAATGAATAAATCGTAAAATTATATCAGTTTCATGTTACAGACATTTATAGTAGATAAAATGTTATTTTAAAAATATTTCCAAAGTAATAGAATTTTATTACACAATTTTACACACATATTTAATAAATCACATTTATTACATCAGGTAATTAATTCATTTAATAGATGAAACAAATTGCAGTCATAAATACAAGATAAAATAATATATTTTAATGTTAAGTTACTATTGTGTAACTGTCTGGTTGAACACCTGCAAATACTTGTTACAACTAATATTGTTCTCATAAAAACTTAATATTATTGCAACATCATTTTAAAATAATAGAATCTGACACTTAAATACTAATTTAAAATCAATGTCGGACAGATACTGATGTCATCTTTACCCATACATAGTTTAAGGAATAATTTAAATCAGCAGAATAAAATACAAGTGTTGTGAGATGAATACATACATATGCATATGTGGATGTATCGATAACAGATGGTCTTTCTAAAGATATATAACCTTCTAAAATTGAAACGTCATTGCGAATATAACGTGAGTTGTAACATTTTAGACGATCACCGAAAACACATTGGTTTCTGGAACGATGTATATGGTTTCGGTATGAAATGTATGGTGAACGAGGTGGTGCAAGAGGCGAGTGTAGATGTTGTACCTGCGGAGAAGATAATAACTAAACCGGAAATACTCACCGAGATTAATATTGCCACGTGCAACATCAAAGCTGTAGATTTCACGGCCAATTTCAATTTAAGTGTTCTCCGTGATGGACAACTGACTGCTTTAGTTGGTTATTTTGATACGTTCTTTGATCTGCCAAATCCTGTTACCTTCAGTACCGGACCACATGCGACGCCAACACATTGGAAACAAACAATCTTTTACTTGAAAGATCCACTTCTAGTCAAAGAAGGTAAATGAAATGTTTGTCATTTGCGTTATACACACAGCGATTAAATTATATAATCCATTACTCAACAAACATAATCACATTAATTAAATACTAATAATCTGTTGGATTAACTTAAACAGGTTATATAATTATCATATTGAAGGCACTGATTTTAACAAAACATAACTTGAAAATAACAGTTTTTATTTGTACGGTGTGTTATAGGTGAGACCATTCCAGGCACGTTCACATGTCGAAGACATACAAAGGATGTGAGAGGTTTAAAAGTGACAATAGTAATTAAACACAAAAAATATAATTACACACTCGATTAATTATATTATTTTTTACAATTAAATATAACATACAGATCAGTATTTCTATCACTATTCTTCTCTATACTTATATAAAAAAATCCTGTACCTTTTTTTAATTTTATATCGTAAACTATGTATGGCTTCTAGTTATACTCTTCGAGCTTGAAGGAATGTTCAGTTATTAAATTAATTACAATTATTTACATGTGTAAAGTAATTCAGTTGTGGTATCTTCTTTAAAAATCATTCTCTACTCTAAATATTTGATTTAACGGTCTATAGGGAGTCTTGAGTGGATATACTGGTCTTCTGACTTCAGGTTGTACGTCAGCTCGTAATATTACAACACCTGTATATAGAAATATGTATTAGAATCTAAATTAGTTAGACATTGCTTGCTATTTTATTCCTGTACCTGATGGATTCACTTTCACTTTGATTTTTGTTTGAGGGGAGAGTACACCGTAGTCTACGTCTTCATATAAATCCTGCAATTAATTATATTAATTAGTAGTATTCCGTGCCACATACTTTCTGATTTATTCATTTTCATTTTCAAGAAATTTTATGTGATGTTATTTTTGAGATTCTTAACAAAAATAAACTCAATATAAATTATCTACTTATTATCAGAATATTTAAGTACTTTTTAGATTGAGATATTTAAAAAAATATGCTCTTTCTCTCTTTTTCTAGTTTGTATAAATATTCTTAAATTTACATATAATTTTAGAGCACATTACTATAATATTTTTATTTAAATAATGCACGCCACTGACCTAAATAACCAAAATTCTTCACTTGCTAGTCAAAAGAAACAAGGAAATTAAAATCAAGAGCAAATATTATTTATGATGAAGAATTTACATACATAACTTTCAAATTTTTAAGGTAAAACCATATTTTTTTTATAATTACAAGGTTTCTAATTTCTAACGCGGTATCTCTAGTACATGCAAATACGACTGATCATCATTTAGGTAATAGATTAATAATTTGACAGCAGGTTAATCGAAATATACGAAAGCGATAAAATTTTGATCTCTATTTCCTTATAACTGGGATGGCCGTTTTCTCAAAACTAAGAAATAATAAATTACACCAGCAGTCTTTCGTGTTGAACACGCATCATCCTTATGATATAACATTTTAGAAAGTAAATGACATTTCACTTGATGTTTTTTATCAGTGATTTTCTTTAAGTTATTTTTCTAATTTATTATGTTATTTCTTCTCGCAAATTATTTCATGCATTTTGATATCACATGCAATTATGAATTTATTCAGAATATTTACAAGTAAAATAATTATAAAAATACTTACTTCTATCCTGTACCCTGTTGGACTGGACAATCCTAATTCTTTCAATGTAACTGCAACATCTGAGGGTGTACCGTCTGTTCTTCGATTCACAAATGCAATGGCATATGAGAAATAGTTCTGGTAAAGTGGTGTAATTGGTCGTGACCAAATTTCAATTCCTTTGTGCTGAAATAAATCAGGAATATTATATATTGGAACAAATTTCAACTAGAAACAAAATCTCACCTTGTATATTCTTCTACCTTGAATACCTAGAGGATCTTGATCAACTGCAATGATCTTTCGATTCTGTAAAATCGCTTTGTATTCAGGACGAATGGTACGTAAATCAACAGACATTAATAAAGGTGCAGCTAAAATAGCCCATATAGCCATTTGTGTTTTACTCTGTTCGTAACTCAATCCAAAATTACCAATGATTAACTAAAAACAGTTCAACAAATCTTTGTTAAATATCATTTCCATAGTATATGTTCATTCATGTGTTTTTAATACCATATCTGGATCATTCCAATGTCCAGGTCCTGCATTTGGAACAATACTATCCTGATTATTTCCATAGTAATCTATAATGGACTCAACACTAGCCCACGAGTCCTGGATATCGTCAAAATTCCGCCACAAATTACAGTTTTCAATGATGGACGAGAAGTTCGGCGACATACCGGCATATATCTGATACACGGGCCAACTGCAAGAATACATCATCTGTTTTCCAGTTCTATTCAAATGGTATCCAAACTCAGGATAACCCCTGTCCATTTCTGTTGGATGCGAATAGCAACCATCCAATTTCACATAATCCACATCCCATGATGCAAATGTTTCGGCATCTTTCTGCAAGTAACCCAATACGCCCGGGTACCCGGCACAAGTGTAGTTACCAAAATCTTCATAAATACCGAATTTCAATCCTTTGGAATGTACCTGATTGCACACATAGTTTTAAATATGCTGATCTGGCAATATTTATGCGCATATACTCACGTAATCAGATAAACTACGCATACCATATGGGAAACGTACACGATCCGGTTGTAGTTCACCTTTATAATTTCTTTCCTTCTCTAACCAGCAATCGTCAACATTAATATATTCATAACCAACTGCTGCATACCCTTCGGACACAACCAAATCGGTCATTGTCCGAAATAATCTATCACTGTAATATGAATTAACGGAATAAAGTAAATCATTACTTGAGAAATGAATTTGAAAATACCTAATACAGTTGTCAGGATCATTTTTACAATCAGTATTGCATCTAAATCGCTCCCACGCAAGCCATCCCATTGGAGGTGTCAGAGCTAACCCATTGTCTAGTGCAACAACATTTGTATATAAAGAAACAAATATTGTCCCAACCGCGCACCAAATATTTAAAAACATTTCACTTGACAAATCTATTTGTTTGGGGTTATGTTTTTGTTAACCTGTAACGAGATATTTATAACGTAAAAATATTGCAAGTTTTCCTTGAATCAAGCAAAAAATTACTTCAATGACACATAAATAAACACACTAATATCCATTAGTACATTGCCAGTACATTTTGTAATAGTTTTATATCAACCGATTTGTGCAAACAACATAAAATGCAATAAAAATTTAAAATTAATGCCCACAATTAACTAGCTGCATAGCAACAAGGCGCCAGTTTCCTTACTACAACGATTAACACTACTTTAAACCACCTGATATTGACTGAACGAGACTCACTTTCACCTATTGCCCCATTTATTATACACCCGTTCTCACTATACATTGTAAGTCAACGTCGTGCACATAACGCGAAAACAAACAGCATACCATTGTTCGCGTGAACAATGTAATAACAATTTACATCACTACAAATAATTACAGATGTGTAGACACATCACTTAAAAAAAGTAATGTATGCAATTACTCACCGCACACGACACTAGAACTGTATGTTGTTATTAAACAGTGTTGAAGTAATATGTATGTTACTGTTCCGTATATACACACTAATTTCTCCGGTTGCTGGAGAGATGAGAGAAACACACCTTTACACTACGAGATGTCTCAGTGGACTGGTATAAGATTCGATTCGCAAACGAAGGTAAAAGTTAAATGCCCACGGCCAATGTCCGTCCGACTCGGGCGATGGTTGTTTAGTATTTGGTCGTTGCAAACCACGACCGTTGTCCCACACTATTCGTAAGCCAACTCATATCTAACCGGACACGCCGCTTGCTGCTTCTATCATCACCTGACAGTAGGAAAAGAGCGCGTGTCGCTGGCTTGATATTGTTGTTGCTTCTTACTGAAGAAGCAGAATTGATCTTTCTTCTTCACAGCTGGCAAGACTAAATGTCACAAGCTGCCAACGGGACCAATGACCACAGTGAAAATAAAGCGATAAAGGTAAAACACGTTACATCACCTGTACCCGCGCGCTCCGTACAGAGTAGACGGAGTAGACTATATGTTGTTGGGTGGGGAATGGGAGTGGAATAGAGTGGAGTGAGTGGTCGTATTTGAACTAAATAAACGAGCGAATGTGATTTGTACATTTTAAAATTTTATTAATTTGAATTTGGCACAGAAAACAGTGAGCCTAGTAGACATATCGAGTTATACATAATAATTATTAATGTTTGAAGTGATATCATATATGACTTGATATATTTTTACGTATAGATAATTTACATTCAGAACGGTATTTATAAACATTCACTAGCCCTATTCTGCATATGGAATATTTTAAATGCATTGCGCATCTCTCAAAAATCGAAATATATTTTGTTTTACATATTTTGTTACAAAAATTAAATACTAAAAAACGAGAACTACTAATTAATAATTAACACATATATACCTACATTGGGTATCACATTTTAAATTATTTTCTTCATATATTCTACATATATCAAATATGATGTGATTGCCTTTACAGTTACATACATGAATGATGTATAAAAAGAGTTGCTTGGTTACCGTTCGGCACAGATTCTGTATGCCCGCTGGTAAAGCGCACGCGCGTTTATAAATAATGAATATTATTATGCTCGTTTCACGGTTCTCTTTCAACAATACAATACACAAACATGACAATCGAACGATTCTCTTGTTTAACGAACAAAATTTCACAGTGGAATCGCATGAAATCGATCGATCAAATGAAAACAATAATTTCATGTAACAGTCAAACATGGCAGATAAATATCTATATTATATACTGTATTTACATTCGAGTATCAATGGCACAAGAAATTAGTACGTGATACGGTTCTCTACTCTTTGTGTGTGTATATGACACGAATACTGGAATTCGGTCAACCGTGAAATGTGACGCAATGCTATGGCAATAATATATAGTTTGTATTTATTTAGTAAATAAATTTGCAGTAAAAGTTGCATGACAAGGCCAGTGGCGTGTCATTTATTTGGCACAAATATAGATTTTAACTATTTACAATATTAGAAGGTACACTATAATTTGTATATAAGATAGAGATTAGAGTAGTCGCACCTCGGAATGTACGCCACTGTTCTGAAAAGTGATGACATTGCCATTTTCTACTAATACACTACTATTTGTATTGTAGTATAATGTATGTATGTATATTATATGAACATTTTAGTTCGACGTAACAACTTGATAACGAATGCTGCGATAAGTTTCGGAAGGGATAGTTTGCTTTATCGTTGCAGCCAGCAAGCAACACATGTGACAGATGTTGTTGTTGTTGTTGTTGCCGCTGTCATTTTCAATAAAGTACAACTAACACTTCGTATATATGCACCGGAACTATTTATATAGGAATCCGTCGCGCTTACGTACATACATACGTTTGTTACATGCTAAGTACAAATTCATGTAAATTCAACTCAATCATTCTCAGTTAATATCTCGAATTCACTGTACACTACTTCGTATGCCTAGAATGATCCAAATAAATAATAAACTTACACAGTACTGGGCTAAATTAAAATATCTATATGCATAACATCAACAGTTGAGAACATTTATAAAACAAAGAAAATAATAATAAAACAGAATTGCACTTGAATTAAATTGTTTGGAAAAAACGAAACGAAAGATGAACAGAACCGAACAGATCAGATCAGCAGATATGGTCCATTCAAAACTATAAGTGAGTAATCGTGAAAACAGTATGATAATATGTATATATGTATAGTACAATCTGTGACTATCGCTAGAATTTACACCGATTTACATACTTTAAGGTACATTACTAAAATAATAAATAAATCGTATAGGTCTCCCACAATAGTATCTACATAACAATACAACTACAACATGGAGATGCCGACAAGATGGATGCTCTTGTGACAACAGTTCGTCCACAGTCCATAGAGTCTCTTCTCAATTTTACATTCACGCGAAGATGGCACACTGAATTTATAACTGCCCTTATGTTTAAACACCATTAATGTCACTCTGCATTTTGTTCACTTCACACATCATTTGCGTTTGCCTCTCACCTGGGTTAAGAAAAACGAAACTTTTGTATTTGGCCACGAGGGAACTGTCCTGTGCGGACTAATGAATAGTGAGATGGTTCACTAGCAGGGCTGACGCTTTAGTACCAAGGAAACACCATATCCTTGGTCGCCCTACTTCAGTCGTCATCATGCTGCCGCGGACTTGTGTCGTACGCTATCGACTGGGCTTGTTCAGACGATGAGAAACCCCCAATACCGTCTGGAGATAAACTGTCCGGCGGATAGTAGAATGGTCCACCGTGGTCCGAGCTGGGTCCTGCTCCGTTCATCATACCTAGCGGCGGCGACACGGACGGCCGTGAAGATGTGGAGGTACCCGGCGAGGTCATTTCAGGTCCCGTCAATGATGGAAATGACATGTCACCTGGACCGGCTTCTCGGCACCACAGTTGCCGCATCTCCTGACGACGTTGCCGCATCAAGGTCTTGTACTCGGATATTCTCATCTTTTTCCCATCAACGATGCACGTGCGCTTAGGGCGAGGTCTATATCGATAATCTGGATGCTTTTCCATGTGCAATTTCGACAGTCGAGATTGTTCCTCGTAATAAGGTTGTTTCTCGGAATTGGACATTGCTTTCCAGCGAGCCCCAAGGATTTTCGATATGTTGGAATTGTGCATGTCAGGACATGCTTTTAGAATTTTCCGTCGTTCATCTTTGGCCCATACCATGAACGCGTTCATTGGTCGCTTGATATGTGGTTTGGCTTCTCCATCTCTCTTCTGTTGTCGCACAATTTTCGCCTTCTCACTGGACTCGTCAGATAGCTTGAAACCAGGATCAGGACCCCACACTGCAAAGAAGCAGTGATTAGTAACAGGAACACATAAAATACAGCTACGTATATGTGTCGCATGCAGATACATATAGAACAGTAGCCGGAATATATTCGATATAACGCTGCTCATGGTTTCATTATTATGAACAATTATATTTGCCAAAGTTAGTTCAGTAGATAAGTATATATCTTCAGTTCATGGAATGTATTCAAATTATTTAGCAGTTTACGTATTTAAATAATCTAAAAATGAAAATACGTACTATTGTGACAGGCAGCCATGAAGTCCGCATCCTCTTTGGAGACGCTCGAGTCGTCCCGGTGTGGTTTACCCGGTGCTAAATGTTGCGGAGCAGGAAGTCCGTACATATGCATGGGAAAGTGTGGCTGCTTGTCTGGTGACATTAGACCATCTTTGTTTCCCTGGCCGACCTTGTGCCTGTCCATGTTGGGGGGCAGGGAGCTTAGGTGCGGTGGAAGTCCCGCGTACGGTAGGAAAGGTCGGGGCATTACTAGACTTGGTGGCAACAACTTGGGTGTCGTCGCTGCCACTGGCTGCTCGGAAATACCATGTAACCCAACTTGACCATGCGGACTGGATCCGGCTGAACCAGAACCGGAACCGGAGCTTGCGTTGCTCTTCGGCTTGGATAAATTCAACGGTGTATCCGGATCGGACATGGGTTGAGCTGGTGGAGGTGGTGTCGGAGCTGGAGGTGATGGCACCGGCGGCGGTGATCGTTTCTCGACACCACTCCCGCTGGCTACATTAGCGGACATGTGTGCTAAATGTGCGGTCGCTGACGGTATCCAGTGTGGCGGCATCATCTGACAATAACAGAAAGCTAACCTTTACACACGGGAAATTATCACGGAAATATAACATTCACTCTTAGCACACATGCACGACAATACTAATTACACTGAGTCACTCTCTGAGCTTGATGATTTTGTTTACATCATTCTTGTTAATGGTGCGTTTTAAAAGTCAACTGCAAACAAAATAAATCAATCATTGATGTTTTAATTCAAGCATTTAGTATATTCATCAATGAAAAAGTAATTAATTTATTTTACGTCAATTACATATGTAAAATATGTTTCTTTAATTCGTGTATATTTTTCATTCGTTCTCTTTCTAATTTAATTTTAATTCTGAAAGTTTTTTAGTAGAATCGCTGTCAATTAATTTTGAATCAAATACTAATTTTTAACATTTAAAGGCTTGTATTCTCTAGGTCAAATCTAACAGATCCGGGCCAACATGTTACGGCAAATAGCATTGTAAAAACCTCTCATCTAAATAATGATCATCAGACTAAAAAGAAATACAATAATTAAACCTAAATAAACTAAATGAAGCATATGTATAGAAAACGGTATTACGATCTAAATATGAACAAATGTTGATATTAATGTAATTTGTTACTATCTGGAGAGAAATTAACATACAGAATGCATTCATCATGAAATGTTGTTTTCCTCGTGTTTATGTAAATTGTGAATGAATATTTAATCAGAGGTCAGCATTACTTAATGAATCCTTTGCATAAAACATTTAAACGAATGGCCGAACGATGTTTGTGAAAAATTCACCCAAAGTGAAGACCCGGATCCGCTTACGTTTTATAGTATTTCGAACTAAAAGGTTATCAAGTTATACACAATTAGTCTAATTTATTTCTGGAACGGAAGTGCTTTGTCAAAAGAAATTTTGAAACTGGCGCGGCAAGTGTAGCGAGTCTCGTGTTCAAATCCTTAATTCGATGTGACTTTTACATCGGTATTCACTAAAGATACCTAAATTTAACTTTGAAGTTTCAAGTGTTCGGCAATTAATTATATGTAATACGGCCGCAAAAATGTAAACAGAAATATTAAATATAAAAATAGTTACCGACAAAGCATTTACAGTAATTTTTTTTACTATTTGGTAAACAGGTTGTATAAAAAAAATTAAATATTAATCATAGATCAAGATAGACTGTTGTCTTATTATACTGAATAATCTCGACCTTTTATCTGTTGGCTAATAAAACAGCTTTAGTGGCAAGATGTCATGGCACATGATCTGTGAAATAACCATTCAATAAGTTCTGTCTTGTAAGGTAAACAAGTTATGACAAAACAATGGTTGTAATTTATGTCAAGTTCAGTTAACATTCGTCAAGCATCCGTAAGATTATTGGTAGTTAAACATTCGTGACACCTGATTGGTGATTTATGATTTTCTGTTGATAATTTATAAGTAACTTCTATAATACAGGTATTACATAGCTCTGGGACTGTGTGTACTTACGTGTGATGTGAGTGTATTTGTGGCCTTGCCCGGGGTCATCTGGGGTAGGCTAGTGGGAGGCATGCTCCGTAACTGCTCCAGGAAGGGTAGAAACATGAGTGACTGCGGACCAGGCAGGTTAATTCCTTTACCCGCCGCATATTGTGATGAGATCTGATTATGTAATTCTTGAATGTTATGTTGCTGTTGCAGAATCAACTCTTGTTGTCGCTTCAGATGCTCTTGCTGGAGCCTCTGTAACTCAATTTGCTTCTGTGTTTCTGCATTCACTTGACTAGTGCTTGATGTCTGTAAAAAATAAACTAAAATTAAAATTTGAACCACATCAATACATTTCTAGATGGCACAAATAATATAGAATATTCTTTAAAAATGCTTATAAACGCTACATAGCAAAAGATATTACAATTAACTAAAATTAAAAACATACACTTAAATGAATACATAATACAATAATATTTAATTGTACTTTGTAAACAAAATAAGCAATTCAAGTTCGCCAATAAAACTATATGTCAAATAATTTCAAGATAAACACAATTTATAACCAATACAGTTGATATTTTGCAATATAAAAATAATGCATAATGAGAAAACATCAAACGCTTAGTACTATTGCACGTTAATTACGTTTGAAAACAGTTAGAACAAAAAATCAGTGCAATAAATTAAATTTTCAGTCAGTCACGTAATTATATCCGAAATGCCAAGGTAAAAAATACATTGTTGGCATTCTTCAATAATTTGTAACTCATTGAGTCAATTAATTAATTTCGTTAAAACGATAATTGTTACGGAGGCTATTGTCATAAATTATTGTAATAAACGTTCTTCAAAAAAAATCTAGTCGGCTCGGAGCCAATGACAACAAAAGTAACAGAAGAGTGACCAAATAAATAACACACTACAGGAAAGTGTATCGTTGGCCAGCCGAGCACCTGGCATTTATTCGACAAGTCCTACACTCGACAGCACAGTCCATTCCCGAGGACACCCCTTGCTGCATTGACATTTATTTTAGAAACAAAATGGCGTACATCTCTCTATAGATTAACTGATATCGGTAAATAACATCTTAATTTGTAACTACTTTTTGTAACATGCATGTACAGTTTATCTTGGTCTAAAATTAACACACACTAAATCTAACAAAGCAAAGTTATTACATTTAATTAATTATGTACTTATCTGATTATATAGTTTCATTTAAGAAGATATGAAAATAAACTTATTCAGTACTTGCGTGCAGTAACAGTTTGTTACATAAACAGTACAGTTAATGTGTTGGTCAGCAATAAAAAAAAACAACAGTACCTGCAAGAAAAAAGAACAATATTACATATGTACGCACGAAGTGTGGTACCGTTTCCACGCTATTGCGTTACACAATATGAACACAATATAGCAAGAGTTAGTAAGTCTCGAAATTCGTAACGAGCATATAAGATGACAGATTTCGAAACGGAACGTTTTTCATGCGAAGCGAACGTAACGCAACGTAACGTTATATACAAAGCTGCTGTTGTATCGTCATCTGGGTTCGCTTTTGTGCTAATGCGCTTCAACTATATAGCTGCTGTACGAGTAGAAGATACATTTGAGAATTGTCCATCTGTTACATTCCCGATATTTTTTGTTCCTGTTGTTGAAAAAAGTATTCGCGGATTGCCAAGACGCCCACTGTCACTATATATACGTCGGCAAGAGGCCAATTTTATCTTCCATTCACTGATGTGGTTCTGACGGTTTTGAGGTTATATTAGTTAGCTATTCGCTCACACATAACTCTCTCTCGTATCTTCTTGGACTGTGCGCATTGCTATTTGATATTTGTGATCAGAACTCAATCATTCTACAGGATTGAGATAATATCATTCCTAACGGTTTCTTAGTATTGTACATATAAGGTAACATTAGATTTCATGTAAACTAAATTAGTTAATATAACATAGTCTATATCTGTAACAATAGTTTGAAAATTACCAGTTAGAATATTGTTTCATTTAAATACACATATAGCTGTCTTTACAAGTGTACAAAAGTATTTGCAATAAAGATTCGAGAGCGCACGATCCTAGAACAGCACTAGTTGTGGCCGTGCCCAGCTTCTGCTGTGCTGTTTACTTCCGCTGGCGATAAAAACTTGTTGACTGAATGATAGAAGTGTAAGGAACTCTTGCTCAACATATTTTTACCATATAAAGAGAATACTCCGTGTACGCCTCTCCCGAAACACACGCAATACGTATATATTGCAAATTTTTGTGCACTGTTATACGTGACGTTAACGGAACTGAACTACAATCATCGAATGCTAAGTTCGTTGACATGGGCGCACCTCGTTAATTTTGCACTGGTAACACTGACTGTTTTACCTTGGCATTGTTAAAATAAAATATTTTCTATTGAAAATATTACAGTAATCTATTAATTAATATCAATGTCCTCCGTTGAATGCAAAATTTGTAATTTTTTTCTATTATGGTATGGGTAATATTATTTAATGTTATTACAGTTAGAAGTGCAACACATTGTCAGTAATTATGGAAACTGATATTTTGAAGACATTCATTCGAGCAGTACATGTATAACAAGCAAACTACTAACAAATAAGTATAATTTGCATAAAAGAAATGGGACATATTTCCGCTCGTATAGAAGAACAAGTTGCCACACCTGCAATTAACTGACTGTAACATTTGACTTGTACTTTGTATAGAGCACTGTACGACTGAACCCGAAATATCTTTGTTATACATTTGTATTAGCATTTTAGTTCAAGAACATGAAACTGTTCTTGTTATTTGGGTACAAAAGTTTGTTTGCTTTTCTCGCAATTCGAGTGGCATAAGAGAGTGGTTACATTTTAGGCTTCACCAGTGTGTGTGAGTGTTTCGTACACCATATGAATGAAAGTCACAGTCCGATGTTGTTCTATTGCATCACAATGTGTCCATTCGTGACACACCTGCTAATGTTATCGGAAGTATATCTCAACAATGTGATTTATACTAACACGGAGGATTATATTTTCGTTCCCAGGGAGCTATCATTAGTGGCTTTCCGTGCCATTTGCCTTTCAGTCACGGTTGTCGCAAGGTTCCTTGCTGGCATTTTTACACTGGCTCCAAATGCAGACCCACTTCTCAGATTACTTACTGTTCCCTGTTTCATTCAACAACCGAAATAAAGAAAATAAAATATACGTATGTATTCGTAAAACTTATATATTAGAAACATGTATTTTAAAATTGTCCTATTACAAATAGTACTTGGTTACTTGTCAGGATATTGCAATGCAGGTCAATTAGATTATTTATATGGAGCTTTTACTAACCTTAATATTCATAATCGTATTCTTACAGTAGTTGGCTAATTGGTTGTAGAAATTATTCGTAAAAATACACACTATTATCAAAATTCTTTCCAACACTACACTTCAATCGTTTCTTTGTATTGTTTAAATGTGCAAAACTGTCGCAAACAAACAAACAATAGCTTGTATTGTGTCTCATAACAACAAAATAAATACGGAAACAATATGTTTATTTCACACTAATACACAGCAACCATTCAGTGCTATAGTTTTAGTTTTGTAATATTTACATACATATTTACATAGTATTTTATTTATATAAAATTCCAAATTCTACATTGTTTGTCATATACATAATCAATAAAAATAAACCTAATTAAACTTATCGAGAACAATATTAAATATTCCTGTTAGATAATTTATTAGTACCTGTGCGATGATGTCTTACCTTTTTTATGATAATAATTTATTTTTAATACTTTCATATGCATGACTTCATTATTTGTTCCAAAATTGTTTCACAATGTCTCATACAGGTATTTCACATGTAGAAAAATTTTTTACAGATTGTCTGTGCATTGTGGTTTTATGACTAAATTCGTCAAACATAAATACGCCCCTGGCTGTTGATTCCAAGGTGAACTAGTGTACATATATATATACACACACATATGTATGTATGTAGCCTGCACTGACTAATAGCAAGATAATAATATCGCAAAACTGTGGCTCAATTGCATCAATGATATAATTATCTAATCATCCACATTCGATGACAAATGCACATGGGATACGTACATATTACTGAAAACTTATAATGACAATGTAATTCTCTGTCATTTGATGTAATTTTTCCAATGCAAATGCATGTGAAACAGTAAATTGATTTAATTTTTTACGTAGGATGTTACATGTAATTGCAGTTGTCTACTTGTTGTTACCAGTAATACCAAATATGTACGTAATTTACGGAACTGGTTATGTTTGTAATGATACTTTTTGTTGAAAATAATTTCAAACAGAGGGGGACTACAGAAAAATATTTTATATAATTCAGTAAACTAAAAATACAAGATCATTGGTCTTACTAATATAATATATTTTTAATTGTGTCTATAATGCATTATGTCATTATGTAAGTAATATAAAGATGAATAATACACATTGTTTATTAAATATTCAAGGTTGAAGAGTACACGATTATTACACCTACAGTCTAGATAATTGTTACATAAACTTTTAAACACTATGAAATACAATAAATTTCCATAAAACTATACATTTCCATTTATTCACGTAATAAAATTATACGACGGAACTGAATATGTGAAAAGTATAAAATGTGAGAATAACGGTATATGCAAAGAAACACTATTAAATGTATACTTGAAGAAATAAATGTCTCGTGATATAAAAATAATAAAAATGTTGTTGAAATATATATGTAAACATTAGACGGATATAAGTATGGCATATTCCTTTCGTTCTGTCGGTGCGTGATTTGTTTGAAAAATGAATTTTATCTCAAGCAAACAATAGAACAAACTATAGACGCTTGATAATAATTCTGCATGCGTGTTCACATGTGTTGTTGGTCATATGAGATTGACAGTTAAACCTGATATGCGTATTTCGTTTACAAATAAATACAAAACATAGTGCGCATTTTAATCCCTGACATTGAACATGTTGGTTTTGTTAACATCAGTTATATTCCTTATATCGAATTGTATATACTTGTATGTATATAATTTTGTTCGATAATACATATTATATTTTTTAAAAGAATTATTACTGAATTGTTTCTATGACACAGTTAAAATGCATATATGATTGTTTCATATATTCAACGTGTTATGAATTATAATACTTTGATAACAATTGCAATTATGCATGTCGGTGGAAACTCAATGTGCAGTTGAACTATAGGTTGTAAATTTCATTATTTGTACACAAATGATAAAAACCTGGTGTGTTATACAATTTTTCTCTCAGAATATATTACCTTTTCTGAGCTAATGAAATGAGAAGACTGTATTTAAATAATTCTATATGCACAATGAAAATCTTTATAAATTATCAACGGAAATGACCACGGCAAAAGAGTGTCTTTGAAAAATGTACAAATTTCCGTTATCTGAGTCGCGCGCGCGCTATTGCTGGCGATGCGCCCACACTGCGTGTTCCAGTGTCGATTTTGCGTGCACATACGCACGGACGGACGGACACAGTGTTGGGATATTATTTAGAGATGTGGCTTTGGTTCGGTGTTTAGCCGATGTCGCTGACTCGATGCGACACTACAAGACCAGTAAAAGGATGAGCGAGTGAACGAGGGTATTCTGGTGTCGGTCATTATTACGACATGATGTATCGCTTCCGGTCCGGGGCCGTGTGTGTTTGTTAATTGCCGCCGTAGGTAGATGCTGCCGTCGAGGACGTTGCCACGAGAGGGAAAGTTGCTCGCGATATGCACGATTCAAATCCGCGACCGTTGTTCTGCTAGTAGCACCGCTGCCTGCTGGCGTATTATGTAAAACTAGCATATTTCTATAATGCGCATGTGCACAAAACAATGTACTATATGCATATTTCATACCCAAATCTAACATATTGCAAACTTACTCACGTGAATGACATAATCGTATATTATCTATTGTACTACTTGCAAATATCTAACAGTGGACCTGTATGCAGTTATATAAAGCTATATTAAAATTTGTTACGTAATTCGAAAAATATTACTTTATCATTTAAGAACAATAGAATAATGAAAACAAATGTTTCTTTCATACATTATAAACAAGTGCCTACTTGTGACTGATTTAGCTTTTTTTCTCCACAACTTGTCGAGTCGGAACTTAAAGAGATTACACCTAATATTTCTTCACATGTTCAGTGTGATAATGAACAGTAATTTTCGTTAATTACAGTCATCAATTTTTCATTCTTAACTGAGCTATTATATTTGATAAATTAATAAGACTGATCAAGGTCCGAAATATCAAAAGTAGCGTTAATAACAGATCTACAACAACCGTTAATTTTCTTCTTTAGTGTACGAGAACAAAAAAAATACAACGATATACACCATGCATAATTGTTAATTTCTTGCTAATTATACGGACAATAGTTGTTAGAATGTTTAAATTGGTTTTATATCTTTGTACAGTGAATTGTTGACTGTGATTCCGTATTTCCATTCTGATGATTTCTATTAGGAAATAAATCACTAACAACAGGAAGTCAAGTTAAAAAAAACTATAAAAATGTAAAGTTCACTAACAAATCATGTTAGCTTTCTATAACATAGAATTGAATTCAATATAGTCATTATAACTGCGCACAAATAAATTGTATTATGAGAAATGATAGTATTTTACATAACTGTCAATTATCATTGCACAATATAATTATATTTGTATATATTAATAATATACACCTACAAGAAATTGTTAAAAATTCCAGTATTATTTCAGTGTTCAGTTCAAAACATGCAAATAGTATATTGTTTGCAAGATTGTCACGTAATGTGAAACAACACAAGTGTTGTTGGTGACAAATTTGATGCGTTCCGTAACAAAGAAGATACCTGTGAAGCCAGTTATGATGGCCGGTGTATAAATTTACACATAAAACACTGTTTTATTGTGAATGAAAAGCGCTATAAATTATGCTGGGTGCGAAGTCTAGACACATTCTAAGTAATGTATGATTTTCACGCGCTTGTGACGGCTATTTGAGGATGGTCGTAAGTGCTTTGTGCTGAAGATTAAACAGCTCAAATATTTTAAGCGCGCTTAACTTTAGTAATCGTAAATATAACACCCTCAACTCGTACGTCCGTCCGTCACGGTTTCGCATTCAGCACCGCTGCGCACGCTGGAATGCTACGCGGCGACAACTGCACGCACGAATCATGCACAATGTCATGTCATCTCATCTCAACTCAACTCCACTTCACTTCATTCTCAACGGAATTCATTCGGTCACATGTGTGTGCGAGTTCATTCTAAAATATATTCATGCTGTAATGAAATAACCCAGAGCATTCTTATTTCATTTGAATGTTTCTCTACTTTAGATAAATACAAATAAGGTATTCCAGTTATGAGTAACAGTAAAATACGTGTGACACCAATGTTCGTTTAAGAAATAACCAATAAATATGCAGATATTATCGATTGATCACATGTCAACGTTTCATTAAACGTTAGTTAAACAGGCTGCATAAATTTGGAGCACTGGTTTCCTTTATAATTTTAATCAATAAAAATTCTATACTTATACCTAATTAATGCTGATAAAATCAGATTTCATCATTAACTGTCATGATTTCTCAATTTTCGTCGTGGACCACACCTTGTAATAGAATAATTAATGTGTGCTTTTATTTGAAGTTATATTATATGCATACTAATTACAATTAATATACAGGTCTAACTCAATAGAACTCAAGTCAATGGCTGTGGAATTAATCTTTTATATAAAAATCCTAGTTTGTTTATAGAAAATTTATTTAGATTCCACATGTGTTATTTTTTAGTATTTACACAAGTCACAGCATGTACACGGTACGTACATACGAGTATTTCATAAAAGACAGTGGTAGCATAACAAACAGAACATCTGCCAATCTGAACTAATTATTATTACGGTTAGATTTCGCAAAACCGCGCGCGGTTCAATTTTATTTCCGCCAAAACAGATATTAATAATTCTCGTAATATCAACTCGGAGTCGTACCATTATACTCCTGTAATAACAAACATCACCCAAAGTCAACAAACATCAAGAACGTGAAAACACGACGGTTTCCGCGACTTAGAAAAACCTATGAGACAGCGTAGTAGTCGTAAAAATGCGCTCCAGTCGTAACGCGAGCGATGCCGGACGTACAGAAAAACAGAAATTATGAAACCAGTGATTATTATGACAATTTTTATAACCTGAAACAACACGGAATTGCGGCTAGGCGTCTGTTTTGCCTACGTCACTTGTGAGCAACAGTAGCGTAAAGCAGAGTCGTGTTCAGAGGGAGAAATGGACCAAAAATTTGTCTCTTGTTTCATATTGAAAATTTAATTTTTTTATTTGATATGTGTGCATGTTTAAAATTATATACCTAATGGGAAAAAACTTGCTTTGTTGTTTAACACGAAATGGAAGCAGTAAAAATGTTATCAATTTATAAACTCCAATACAATGTGATCCTGATTCTAAAGAAATGAAATCAGTTAAAGGATTTTGATTATTTAAAACAATATACAACCAGATCTAGTAAATCTGTTGAAGACGGTACTGTGACGAAGACCACAGACATCTACTGTGGACGGATGCAGAACAGATCTCGCACAGACTCATTACAAATCTCGGGGAAACGATAAAGAATAAAGACTGTTGCGATGAAGTGGCAAGAGATCAAAGCGTAGTGTGTATGTGTGTGCGACTTCTAAAGTACATCAACACATGAGTGTCTAATGGAAACATTCGATTCCGTAGATGGGAATTAATAGTGTGATCCTCCTACACCTTGCCGGTCATCTGCTATGCACGTGTGTTACACTGTAACTGACACACACACACACAGAGAGGTATTGCGGGGCGGCAGGGGAACGTTGGTTTCCTGTAACGGCGACTGTTTGGTAAACGTCTTTTACCACCTAAACACGAATGGTATTGTAGTTGACGGGCTGTAAGCTTGACATTAGGGATTCTAGTTCCAATGACTTTTTTAACCAAGTTTACAAAAGCGTAAGCATGTTGTTTCAAAGGGGAAACGATAGTTTTGTAAAAAAAGTATTTTTCATATAATATAAAAACATTACCCGCATTTCTTGTAAACATCTATTAATAGAATTAATAATTTTAATAATAACCTACAACAGAAAAACCATTATTGTAATATAGATTCTTGTACAGGAAAATAATTATATTAATAATTTAACTCAAATTATAAACATCAACGAAATAAAATTAAAATAACATCCTATTATTCATTCATTTGAACATCATTATATGAACAACAGCAGAGACTTCCTGGAATATGTTGTATTTTAACTTATCAGATTTCATGGAGCTCGTGTAACAAAAAAATTCTTTCATCAGCAATTATGATGATTTATGAATGGATCTTTGACTCTAAGTGGCCCAGATATTTATATAAAAAAAAGAAGAATTAGGCGCAGGAAGAGTGTATGTACTGATTTATTTTTTTCAGAGTTTATAGTTACAAATTTCAGTCATTGCTCAGATTTTTAGGCTTATAAATATACATATTTCTTCTGCATGCATGATATGTATTGTTGAAAATTAATTATTTGACAGTAAATAAACTACACGCTTCTATATCTGATTAATTTTAAGGTACATTTAGAGCATATCTAACAGTTTTATTCGTTAATAACCGTGAAACACGTCTAGTAGCTTTATAATTTAGCCAGTTTGATGGTAATTATAAGAATTACAAATTCTCATTACTAACCGTCAATCTCACACATACTGACAAGTGACAAAAAACATTTCAATGATGATGAGTGATAAATACACCCATTGTTTTTCCATAAGAGCAACTTTAGGTCATTTATAGTACTTGGCCAATTTAAAAAAATACAAATTAAACATCATAGGTCGTCATATTCATCTATTACTCTTATTTAGAAAGAATATGAAATGTGTTTCCTTTAAAAATTCAATGCTAATTTAATTATTGAAATATTTCTCTTTAAATAAATAAATAGGATAAAATTAAAATTCCCAAAATTATTATTTTCATAACAAGCAAATAATGTTATGATTTGAAATAGGTATGTAGAAAATAATAATTTTGTATTCTACTGAAAAACAATAATTACATTACATGAAACACTAATAATTAGCATCAAATTATAAAAGAGAAAATTAGTTTAAACACCCTGCTAAGATTGACGGAAAGATAACAAATAATTCTCGCATATATTTCAACATCATAATTTTCAGATAAGAATTTTTCTAGAATTTAATAGCAGAGAAAACTACTAGTAAACACTAAAGTAAGTAGTAAAGTGATTCTTCCGGTTTGCGGTTAGTGCTTTAAACAAAAAATACTAAAACAGCAACCTGGCAATATCAGATAATTCATAGTTTTTTTTGTTATGAAAACATAATTCTATTGTTCGTTTTATCGTGGCGTGTTCACGAATCTGTGAAAATCACGTTTTCTATCTAAAAATGTCTGGTAATTATCAAGATGCAAGCAGGCACGTGGATTACAGTTAGTTGAGTGCTGCTGACAAGCGTGCAATTAACATGCCAATACTTATTTTGCATAAATGATAATACTGATTTGCTATGTCAGTAAAAACAACTGACAATATGAAGTGTTTTCAACGGTTAATGCACTGGAACTGATTTTTATGTCTGCCGAGCAAGAAGTTTCAATGAAATATCACAAGATACAAGAATACAAACCTTTATTCAATATGTATATCGTAAAATATTTTGCAAAGCGAGCAACAATAGAAGTAAATATATTTTTCTAAAGCGTAAGATAATTATTAACAGCTAAATAAAATATTAGTTTACAGAATTAAAAGAGCACAGCTCAAATTGCACTTCGGGTGATAAATGCTTTGTATCTCAAGTTTGCAAACTGGCAGATGTATGTTTATACAAATAAACTTTAAGAATTTGTGAACGTTTTTTTTTTTAAATACTATATAATCATACTTAAATACCTAACGGTGTTATGTTGCTAAACAGGTCGGAAATATATTAAAATGATACGTACTAGGAATTATATTAACCGACATATTCATAAACTATTACTGAAACATTTTAAAAATTAACAATTAAGAATTTAGAGTTATTAAAATTTCGTCTCTGAAATATAAATTAATTTGCACCGTTCTCCGAAATTAATTTCACTAATAAATAAAAATATTCGTAGAAAATTTCACGTCTGTTCGCGATGATTTATACGTGAGTTTATTTTTTATAAATTATTGTTTATATACTTATGCTATAATATTTAAATAACATGAAAGTAAAACACTCAAATCAGTGCACAGTTCTAATGCGCATGCGTACATAACAGTTAGGATTAGGAACACACATGTTTTGTGGGCACGCAAACATTAACAGATTAATTGGCCACTGTTCAATCAGACGTCGGGAGAGGGTTGAGGGCAGCGGTATGTCCCCGCTGAGAATAGGCGCACGGCCGCGGGGTCTATGAGTCGTGTACACCAGGATACATCAAAGAGAGAACGATACATAAAGGGGTTTCTGGGAAATAGTTTGGACAGAACAGTTTTTTTGTTTTTTATTTTCGTTTGTTGATTTGCCATGTTGATAAAAGGAGAAAACTCTTCAATACAAATAGACATGGACAATTGTATACGTGTGTGTGTATGTTGCAGGTTACGTGTCTGTCACTGTGTTTATATACATCTATCTATGTATGTGTATGTGTGTGTAGGGCATATTGCCATGTTTGTACCCCCACAATTCACCGGGCGCGTACTGTATAATGTATTCCCAAACAAGGATCAAAAGACCGCAAAAACAAAACGAAACAAAACCAACTGCTATTCCAGTGCCGTAGATACAAGGACATATTGTTTGTCTAATACTTACATCAGCTTTGTAACAGTGATGAATTATACAAATAGGTAACTAAGATTTCTTACCAATTAATTCGACACGAATAATGTACAGTTTGATTGTTGATTCTTACCTGTAAAGAATAAAAACATTAGAACATTTTATAACATATAGAACTAATTATACGTATTTACCAACAGTCACAAATATTTCTTTGTGCAACTAATCGAAGTAATATATGTGTAAGTATTATTAAAAACAAATAAATGGTACAAATAATTTCACACATAGGTAGTCATTAATTTAAAGCACGTATGTCCAAAAGGAAATTGTTAATTATATAAAAAAATTAATTGAAAATATTATTGCATATTTCATTATTTCCTATTGCTGCAACTACATTTATATTAAGGTTAGTAAAATATTTGCTTATGCCATTGTATTAATTTATCACAGAATGCTAAATAATTCATAATACGTATATTATTATTTTTTTATTTTTTTCATGGAAATATAAAAAAGAGAATGTATGTATGTATTCTGGAACATATGTGCATCTACATGTGCATGTTACATCAGTGATAATATTTATCATAGATTTATTACAATATAACATTACACAATGCCCCCTTATTTGATGTGCCGCCACTGGACAGTGGTCGGCACTCGCCCGTACACACAATCACAGAAACAGAGCGGCCTTTGAAAGGCTGCATTTGTTTCGAAAGTCGACTGTTTGACAAGTGAACGTAGAGCCGTTTGATCGTGCATTGTTTTAAGTTAAAAACATGTATCAGTCGCGTTCGGACGATAATGTTTTCAATTCGCTGTGTGTTTTACATGTATGTACTCGCGTGTGTGTTGTGAGAACAAAGCGGTGCCCTGTCACCAGCCTCTTCGATGTATGTTACTGCATGTCCACACACACACATACACACAACCGCGACGACAGACGGAATCTGATAAGAAATCAGTTAATTACTGCAATTATTTTATGCGCATCCAATTAGAATGTACGTCTGCTTTCTGCCTTGTATGTACAAAGATTCTGGCATATAATTTAGCCAAAAAAACTGTATTACATTATTCATTATCTGTCTGGTGTTATATCATATTTATCGATTATTTAGAACAAGTTTCTGTAGAATCACTGAAGATGTAATATGTAAAGATGTTTAGTAAGAGCTAGTTCATATTTTGATAATTTTTTTCTCATTAGTATAAAAACGGTTTGGAAGCACACACATGTGGGCTGCAAATGGAAGCCTTGTGCTAGTGTGATGCGAGGACTCGACTCGCTGGAGATGACTACAACACGTGCCCTATTGTGTCTACGCACGGACGCATGGATAACACTTCCGGTGTCTGGTCCGTGGCCTCCTTATCTGTTTTTTAACTATTTCTGCTCGTGTAACTGTTTTTTTTTCTTTCCTTCTCTCAATATGTTTCATTCACCACCATACAGATTTAACACAAGTCAAAAATTATATGTGATACACATAATACATTTATTGCAGCAATAATTTTTAAAATGATTGATTACCTGTAATTTATGCTGCAAAACATGATTATTATTTTTAATACTGAAGATAATTTATAGGATTTGAAATTGGATTTTTATTAACCATAATTATAATTTATAAGTGAATAAAATCGGTTGCCAGAGATATGTATGTGTACGATAGTAACAAAAATGTATCTGTTTCAAATTTCGGTAATACTTCAGTTACAAATGTAATAATTCATTATTTATTCTATGAAAATTCATGGTGTTGCGAAAGCAAGACCGTGAAAAAATTAGGAAACAATAATAGTTCTACCGTTTTCACGGTCATTGCTTTAATTTAACAACATTGTGTAACAAACTTACTTTCTATTGCGCTACTTAAACTGTTTGCTAATGAAGACTGAAAGGAAGCAACGCTATATACAGGTGTCCATGAAATCCAAACTAACTCTTTGTCACAATCCTCACTTGATTCATGAAAGGAAAATATGAATATTTGCGTTCCAATTTTAGTAGAAATTAGAAAGCGAAGTGAAATGTTAGAACACATACATTTTTTTTATAACATTAATTGATTTAAAATTTGTTCCATCTTTTAGAAATATAGAAAATATATCAGTAAAATATATAGAAATCTATTAGGTAGCAAATCTTTTTTAAATTTAAATCGAATAACACTGCAGTTAGAATTTATAAAATTAAATTCCATTAGTAAATAATTAATTATAATGTTTTATATTATTCATATATTAACTACTTTGTTTTTATTTATTTTTATAATAGAATTTAAAATACGTTTCTTTCTTCTGAAAAAAGCATTTTGAAATATCTTGCTAGAAAATATAGCTGTCACGGTCTTACGAAACTATTTTCCTATTGTCATGTGTTATTCAAATTTATTTCTTCAGAAAGCGCTGTCAACACACTGCATTTCGTAGTACCAACCTGCCAACTATTGTTGAAATTAATTCAGTTAAAACTGCTATCAATTTTATTAGCTATCTCAAAATAGAAAAACACTCTCAAGTATAAAACATTTCAAACATCAAAAAGAACAAAACTCAAATTTGTACCTGCAATGTTAAAATTCTCCGAACTATTGTGAAGATTTTTGCAAGTAAACAATATTTAATATTCATCAATATATGACCTTAAAACTTTATAAATGATGAATATTTTCAAGGATTATCTGTCCATTGACTCAAGAATTTGCATTCGAACAATAAACATTATAATCAAAACATGAAATCCATAGATCGCAAAAGAATGAAAATAATAACCTCATTCGCTGAGGTGTATGAGGAAAAAATCCGGCATTGAAAGTGTAAAAAAATTAGACAATAAAATTCTGAGAAAAACCTAAACATACAACCCGAACCAGCCAAGTGCATCATCCAGCTTTTAAAATAAATTCTACCGTGCCATGAAAACAAGCGAGCGACGTTAACAATTAAAACAAAAATGTGTAGCGCTTGGAGAAACGAAAACAGAATCAAATGAAAGGCGAGTAAATAAATTGTGTTAATTATTCCGAGTAACTCTGTTGAAAATTTAAACAACAGAACATCATCAATCAGCAGCTACCATAAAACCAGGAGTTACTTAAAATAAATGCTCTCTGTTTCAAGTGAGTGAGCCAGTCTTCTGGATGCAGCACACATCACCATAACAAAACGCACATTTATTTAACATGTGATTGGGGGCGACCGATCTGTATGGCTGTAGCAGTGTCGTTACACTGAATTTCCGTGTGTAAACATCCGTAAATTATATCAGTACAGTCAGAAAAAAGTACATTCCAATTATGTACATGTAACTGTAATATTCTGATTATCTTCCTTTCTATCTACGTTTCATGTATCAACAAATATATATAAAAATTACTCCACACGAAATTATGGACATACGATGTACTCACATATCATTGCGCTCTGATTCCACATAATGCAGAAGTTGACCTTTATTTGACAATAATCTCCTGCATATCAGCACAAGATTTCTTCTTAATACCTGACATTACCTGTGAATATACTTATTTCCGTGGTCCAGTTTATGCATGCAAGCACAGACTATGATTTGTTTTATTACATTTATTTCTTCTCGAAACTAAAACTCTTAAAGTTTAACTTTTACTTCATTAGAAAAAAACATCACGTTTTAATGGAACAGGTGTACTGAAATGTAACTACATTTAAACAAATCTATTGAAGTTAAGGACGTATCCTTGAGTTAGTTCCATTTAGTATGTATTAGGTACATTGAAAACTACAAAATTACCATCTAAATCATTGTGTAACAGAATTATTATTGCTAAATCATTTTAAGGCAAACTAGACGAATATACTACATGTACTGCTTGCACCGTGCTGAAACAATCGTCCATATAAAAACAATATATTTCTACAGGGTGTCTGCCAAAACTCGCAAGGATAAGCACAACGGCGCGGCGCGTCGCGTCGTGTTCTCGTTGCGTCTCACCTAGTAACTCACTCAGCAGGCGTTAATTATTCTTTTAAGACGTTGGACTATAATCGGAATTTATATTGTCGCCGCCTCCGGCGTATTTGTATAGCGGCGGATGTGTTGTTTACAAAAGAAAATTTCAAGTTTTATTAATAGATTTATCCAATAATGCATCGCCCACGCCACGGTCGGCATGTATGTATGCTTATTTATCAAGCGGGCCGCGACAAAACAACTGACAATGCAAGAATGAAAACAATCGCAGATTTACACCCTTTTTTTCTTCAGTGTATCTTTTGTTTTGACGGGTCAGCATGTTTGACATTGGTCGAATAGTTAGGAGAAAGTCAGCAGGTGTGTCGGTACACCTGAACAACTGATATGTGTGGTGGGTTGTCTATACACCAGGCTCTACATTGGCAATTGTTATAAACAATATATTTCTACATTGATATGCTATTATATCTTAAGCCAAAAGTAAAAATATTATATTATTATTTCCGAATTACAATTCTGTAAAGGCGACATACATACATACATATGTTATTGTAGCCAATATGCATAGAAATATTATCGACCACATCTTCTCCTCGTGACCTCAAACAACGAAGCAATAGGAAAGAGAAATAAAACAGAATCCCCACTGATAAAAAATTTACATGCTCTTTCTCGCTCATCCCTTACGGTCACATAAGAGAAGAGAATCGACTTTCTTGTCCCGTGACAAATAGAATTTGAAATATACCAACGTGGAAACATATAAGTCGTGGCCATCAATGGATAGATGGAGAGCTTCAACACAGGACAGAGAGAGAGAATGAGAGAGTCGTGACCTAAGCCTAGCTCTATGCTCCCTGGAGACCCGTCACTGTCACATACGCAAGCTACTTGACAATACCCCGACAACTATAATATCCCATCGGGTAAGATTAATCCTTCAGGAGGGATTAGCCCAGACCAGACGTGTCATCGGCTTTTTATTATACTACATTTACACATTTCCTAATAAAAGAATGAACATTCATTGTTGATAATATTCTTCTACATGACACTAATAAACCTAAATAGAAATGTAAATGAAAAGTTTGTCATTTGAAATGATCGAACCTGTCTACAAATATTTAAATTGTTCTTTGTGCGTTCGAATTTTTGTCAACGGAACGTTTTCATCACGGCTATCTTTAAAAAATCTGTTTTAAGTACATCAAAAGTACTGTGAATGGTTTGTATCATCAGCGGCACATGTATCTGCATCAAACAAAACTAGTTTCTGTTACTATGGTGACAATGATACGTGTCTACGCCTTTGATATTTCTAGCCAAAGAAAAAACAACGGTTATAAAAAAGAAATATTTCAGTATAGAAAAGCTGGCAGAGAATATTTTGTACATACTTAGTAGTAGCATTAATATCTTCTGAACTTATGTTTAGAGATTTGGAGAATATAATCCTGTCATGACAATATGCCTTCATTTTGTGTAGATGTTTAATCAATAATCACAAAGATATAAGTGTATGCCTCTAAAATAACTATGTTACAGAGCATAACAAAATATGCACGCTGGTAACATAATTATTATTATAAATGATATACACATTCTACAATAAACTGTTTTATGTCATGAAATGTACTGTTATATTTCTACAAAATTACGTTAATAACTAAAATCAGAATAAGATTTAATGTAAGTATATGTACAATTAATTTAAAATATTATTGAAACACATGTTATTTAAATTCTTTGTATGGTAATAAAGATTTCATTTCTTCCAATGTGTAGTTGACGATTTAGTACACAAAGTCTCTCACAGAATGCGCTAGTATACTGCTTTACGTTTTGTTGTTGCCTGTCAGATTTGTATAAAAAATTGTTGCTACAAAAAATCTCGTGTTTCCGCGCGTGTGTGTGTTTAAAAATGCCTGTAGTACATACATGTGTCGCGGTAATTAGAAAGTGTTTACATCTTCAATCGTGTTGATACTTTTATGTTAATTTTATATAGAACAGTTGCACAATCATTATTAGTGAGTATTCTGAAAACATTTGACACTGCACTTAATCAACCGCTTCATTTTAACGTGTATTGTTGAAAATTTCCCATTTATTTTTGTATGTGTATTATTTTTGTCCATGACAAAATTGTGACATTTGTAACCGGCATTTAAAGTTAGTTACGCTGTTAGAGGGTTTTTGTTTTAGTCACAGAAAGAGCGACTAATATTTCATATTTCATTTAAAGTGCCCTGCCATCTGCTTTGATGTGGATGCATCAAAATATAAATATAACTGGACATAGTTATGTATAGGCGAGTGCGGTGCATTCTATCTGAGAAATCTGAAGAATTTCTTTATTCATGGTTTTACATAATTATTTTGATGTAAATAAAAACTATGAACCGAATGCTGTATATTGTTTAATTTAACTCAACAGTTTCAGTTCTTCTGCAGAGATTCATATGCTCGAAGGTATTTAGTATTTACTAAGTTTATGTTAATGTATTTTTTATGTACGAAAATTGAGGTCATCTCATCTGTACGTTTTATAGGTGATATTTACTTTTATGAATATGATATCAAAGCAGACGACCCGTAAAACAATTTTAATATTAGAATTTAACGATTATTTCTTGAATATTGCACATTATGTGCTATATATAACATCTCTAGCAGTTACAGTAGTATTCAAACTTGATCGCCGAAAACGAAAACAAATTTTTCAATATATACTTTATCAAATATACTATTTATACCTGCATATATAAGAATAATTAGAACTGTTAGTTTTAGTATTACTAACAGCTTTTTCATTCAAAATCTTTAGAATTACAGTGTGTCTGTTTAAAATATAACGTACACACATACAGGACCTGCTTGAGCATGTTTGAACGTCTGTTCAACATTCAACAATACGTAAATAATTCCGAAACGACTGAGACAAACCGTTCACTGTGAAGGGAGTGAAAAGTGTTTGTTAAAAACTAATTTTAGAATATCTGTTTAAAATTACTGGCCCGTGTATTGTGTTGCCTGCAGAGCCATCTGGATTCGTGGAGTTAACGTGTGGCAGCAAGCTTAAGGTAGGACTTTTTTTTTCTCTCTTTTGTTAAATAACATTTTCTGACAAGAAACAAAACGAATGTTACGCGTTACCATAGTTAAGTACGTCAACTGTCTTTTGTCTAGGTCGTAATGCGGGGAAATCGCATTTAGAACGAATGATCTGGGGCGGATTTAGTAAAAATTTAGTTTTATTTAGCTTTCACATAAATGTTTATTACGTATAATAATGATTAAAAGTGATTATTCTGTTGCAAAGAATATATAGATATGTATTTTTCTACATTATTTTTATTGGCAATCATTCTGAATAATCGAATCTTCTTCTACAAGCTCCTTGATTCAATCCTGTGTCAGGAAGATCATCTGTCACAAAGTAAGAAGAGAGTGAGAGACAACTATAGTTCTAGAGTAAGTGAGATGACACGGAGTGAGTGAAGAGATATAGTTCCGTGTGTAGAGAGAACACACAGACAAGCGAAACAGTCGACTGTCAGGGCAGGTTAATAATAACAAGTGACTGAACAATATTCATTTCCTTGCGTTGTCACGTGCATCTTACCCGTCAGGCGTGTAATGATGGACGACGCGGCCTCCAGGGAGAGGAGACGAAAATGTGATAAAGACAGAGAAGCACCACACTATTCTCTGACGTTGTGCGCATCGCGACGCCTTTATCTTTGTGATCGTAAACCACCGAGCTTATTTTCCGTGCGACTGAGTTCCCACGGGACTCTACCACTACGCCACCCCACCACTGGCACTTTGTATCCTGGCGTTTCACAGCGAGCGGACTGATGACATCGTGTCCTAGTAGTGGTGGTGGTGGTGGTGTGTTCTTATATTACTCCGCGGTTGGAATTTTGCTGTGATGAGCTAGCCTTTTGATTTTCTGTTTTGTATGGTATACACGTTCTTTTGATACTCATGTAATTAATTGGCTACACTCGACAAACATTGCCCCGACTAAGATATTTCCATATTTGCAATATGCAGCACTTTTATTTATATGACAAACGACAGCTAACACTTATATTCATTCATTTTCTTAGCTATATAAGAGACAGTTGCATACTTGTATCAGCTAGATTATAACATATTCAGTGCAGAGAGCTGAAATACTGATAATACATCTCTTGATTGAGGCCGTTCGAAATTTTCACCGTCCATCGACCTTAGTTGATCAAGCTTAAAAAGTATTATAAATAAAATAACCCACATATTATAAACATATGTGTACATACACACACCTACTTGCAACACACATACATATACCCATGATATGTATGTATACAGACATCTCAACTTCTAATATATTCACGGCCCGTTACGGATTAAAAAAGAAATTAATAATTCATCGACATCAATTGTAAGCAGGAATTTAACAAGCTAATTAAGAAAGGACACAAGAATCAACCATAGATTTGGCTTGAGTGACGAAGCTGCTTACTCAAGTATATTATGTCTATACATATATACATACACACATATGTATGTATGTATATATGTATGTACAAGTATAACGGTACACAAACACACGCACACACACTCACACTTGCGAGAACACAACTGAATTAATTAATAACGGTACGTCAGTATCAATTAAAATATGTATCGATCTCTTTTTTTATCAATAGCCAACGCAAAAAACCAGCCGCGTTTACACTGACGAGTTGGACACTAACGAACGTCAAATCATAATGCAGATATTTATAAAAGTACTGTTTACAAGGCAAACGGATATATTAGATTATATTTCTTTCAGTTAATAATGTATTAATGTATACTTGTGAACACAATACAATATCAACTAATAAATTAGAATTGTACCTATTTGAAATTCACAGAAGAAATAATTAAATAAACAAGTATGTTTATACATGATAAGACAAATAATTACTAACTATAGTTATCTATGGATATTGTTGATTAGAATGACATATTGCATGCGCTGATATTCAGTGGGAACGTAGCTGTATCTGATTCACGAGATGCTTTCCTATGATAATACTATTTGACCCACTAAAGTGTCACAGAAGGAAGTAGGACCTTTACAAGGCAATAAATATATAAAGAAATAAATAAACAAATACGACCGTATGTAGTAAAAAACTGTTTGTCTACGGCCAGTGCTCCATATGAATGCGTGTGTGTGTGTGTGTGTGTTGAAACATTTTTATTATATACACAACCTGTGTTTTGTAGTTAATATTCCTGATGCAATTAATTAGAAATCTAGTCTAGTTTTAATTAAATGATTAATAACGACATTCCTCGCTGTCTGCGTTGTCTCCATACCCACCTATGTAATTATATCCGTGACTGTGATTGCCTGCACTTGCCTGCACTTGCCTGCCTCCATTACACATACGAATAAGTACATATATGGTTAGCCAGGGGACTTACTCACCACCGCTACAGTTATATACATATACATAAGTCTTCCTTTAGCAACCACACAATCGTGTCCTGTCTTGTTCCTGATACACACAGCCCACACATATTACACAGATTCTCCAGTACAGACATTGATCCAAACTACATAGAAACATCCGAGTACTGAACTAGTACTAGTAGTATGTATACAGGTTACTTTATTAACGGTAGTTGTAAACTCATGTATAAATGTAATACAATGATATATAGATCTACTTGTAATAAACTATGTATCCGTACCTATAACCTAACTTAACAAGGTCTGTCTGCATGAAGATATTAAATGTTTAATGTATTTATTTTGTCATTCATCGTTCCATTACTATTTATTATAAAATAAGTTAATTTACAATTATTACCAATAGACATAAATGTACGGGATTATGAAAATATATATATGCTTTTTTTACTGTATTGTGCACCTGTTAATTAATCGTATGATTGATCAATTTACCGCTAGATGTCTCTGTTCAATCATTAATAAATAATTATCGGAATAACAACGGTGTTCTTCGGCGTCAGGCTTACATCACGGCTAATTGTTTATAGCAATTATCTCGTCTGCGATAACCCATGTTAATTTGCAAGCGTGCTGAACAATATTTATTTGGCATTCATTTATCATTTGATTTTTTCCGTCATTACTAAATAAGCGTAATATAATTGTGAAATAATCAGACGAGTTTTAAATGATCTGGACACGTGCGACTTGCATATTTGATATTTGCACGTTGCAAATATAATATACAAGTGAACTTTCAACTTTGTCGTTGTACTTTGTTCAAAATGGCGCCAAACATAATACGTCCATGCGGATTACGAAACAATGTATGCACGGTTGTTTTAGTTTGCATTCTTGGCGCGGACAGACGGTGAAGATAGATGTGACGTTAAAGGTTCCGGGTTGAAATCCCGGACGCAAAATTTATGATCACCTTACATGTATGATGTCATATAATACTTATTACCGTTTTGATAAAACAATCTTTAAGAAAATGTACTCGAAATATAAATAAACAATTGTTCAAATATGGAGATTCTGATCTGGATTCTAAAACAAACGGTATTTTTGTAGTTTTAGTTCTTCCAATTTTGAAAAGAGAAAACAAACATCAGTACACTTGATCTTGATTGCAAAGTGTGACAACGTGGACCGCTTTCTTTTTATGAATTGATAATTAAACTAATCGTAAAACGCATATATATTAGTTTGAATCACAATATACTTAAAGTAATATGAGATTTCTAAAGACACACGTATAGTTATATACTATGTATGTATGTATGTATGTATGTAATACAGAACACAACTGTCAGACAACAAACCAAAACAACAGATTCCGCAACACAACACAATCTAAAAATTGGACCAGTGCCCATTCTGGTGTACCTTTTACTGAAAAGTATCACAGCGTTGAACAAACACAAGTCATTAATTTTCAATAGATATGTGTCTGTTGTTACATATGTTTTGTACGTTCATTATCCAGGGATACATACATGACAATGGCTACTGATTGGCATCGAATCATTAATTTGAGAAATCTGTACTCGCTATGTAGTAACACATACAGTACGTAAATACTACAGCAAGTAGTAACATGTTTCACTTGGTGAATTGGTATGTATACTATGTGTCATTGAGAATTTGTTATTCACATTTAAATTATAAATAAATCGATATGTGATTTCACTAGTAGAGATTATCATTAATATTTTATTTCATTACTACTATACATTTCAAATAGCATAGCATAGCGCAGCGCAGCACAGAGAGAGAGAGAGAGATAGATATATAGAGATAAGCTAATAATTAATGTATTATTAAATTACTTATCTAGTCATGTATTTTGTTTACATACATATTTTATAACAGTTTGCAGATTTTCCCAAAGACTAGGTCATGATCTTAAATGAGGTCAAGAAATGTGTAAGGTTAAAAGGACTTACTAAGAAATATTCACATGTCTAAGAGTACAAGGTGATGTTTAACTCATTTATACAAAATATACACAAATATTTCTCTTTGCCAAATATATCTATATTTTCTGATATTAAATATTTTACCTAATATTTGTATTATTTCCATATTACAAAATGTGAAATAACGTGTGTAAAATATTAAACTGCTCCGTTTGTAATTCATTTTATAATCACATCAATTAGGTATATATAATTTATCTAACCACCCTTAGTTGTTCTTGGTAATAAAATCACATTTTCAAATTATCAAAACGCAATAAACAATAAATTAGCTGGTGGTAGCAGACGGTAGCTGTTGTGTTTGCGCTCGTCATAATTCATAAAGGCACGCTTCGTCGCCCGCAACTCATATACTCATATATATATATAGCGGAGGGTAGGGTTCCAACATCAGTGTGTTGTGTCGCATCGCGCGCACTATATATATTTTCACGCCTTGTGGTTCATTGTGTGTGTGTGTGTGTGTGTGTGATGTACAGAGGGATGAGAAATACTACGAATGAACCCCCTGACCCCATCGTGTTAATTGACTGTGTAGGCATTCAAACAATGAACACTGGGTACACCCTCCCGTGCGACCGAGCATAGCAACATCAAAGAGTACACCACTTCGTCCGTGCTACGTAGGCACTTAATTCGGATTTGATTCGTATTAGCAAACGCGGGGAATTATGATGATGTGAAGTGATTGTACGTTTGGAGAGCGCAGATATAAATACTGTTTGATGTTTATCTGTGTGATAATTTTGTTTTTTTCTTTTATTTCGATGCGGTTCGTTGTCTAGCGACGAGCAGGAACAGACGTTGTGTTAATCCGATTTAGGAGACTAATGCGATTTGTTTTACAGCAGATTTCTCGCACTGTACTATGTGTGTAGAGATAGAGACCGTCTGTTTTTGCAATTCAGTTTGACAACACAACACACTCTTATGAATTTAATCATTCGCACAATTTTCTTTAGATCTTGAAATGTGATCTTTTTCTTTGTATTCACTATTTAGAATACGATCTAAACTGAAAGATACAGTACGAATGTACTAGAAACATTTACTTTGTATTTCTCAATTGTATGTATATTTATAGTAGTTTATTTTTCTAAAATGTTCAACTTAACTCTAACAGATTATTAACAAGTTTTATACTTTAGTTATATACTCTTGTATAACTTGAGTGAAAAGATCAAACTGTTCTTTCTTTGATATTTCAATCCATCAACCACCAATCATTGTAGATTTATTTTTCGAAGAAACAAACATATTTTTACGAGTTCTCATAACCTTTAACCAACTTCAAAGCCGTAAACCACTCACAGCTAAAATAATGCACACTTGAAACGCGCGCGCCCACTCGTGAATGCATGGCGCGCGACTACTGCCATCTCTTAATCAAACACTCGAACCAAGTCGAGTGACTTGCGGGACTTAAGTTATAGGTCGTGTACGGGTGTATCACTGTGGTTTGCCGGCACGTGCGTGGTGCGTGTGGGTTTTATCCACGTGCGACACACGTGTCAACCGACATCATTGCTGTACAACTATATTATTCCGAGAAGCCCTTCCGATGTTTTTTTCTACTTTGGCATGAATAAATTTCAAGTTAATTACTACAAGTATGATTCATTAGCAGATTTCAGTTTGCTAAAGGATATGTTACACGAAAAGAAAAGAACTTCTAAATATAAAATATAAATAATTTGAAGTTAAAATAGGAACTTTTAGAATATTCTGCTTGGGAAGTTTCAAGTATATTTATGGCAATTTCTTGTTTTCTGCCACCAGAGAGTTATTGATTACATGGCATTTGTTTTGATTTTGACGTTCGCATCTCTCTTCACTTCACTGCGGTTTCTGTACGTCGCGCGTTGTTTGATATAATGATACGAGGAAATTAAAGCACCGCTGAGTTTATAATTAACGCGGTATTAAACCGACTTTTCAATAGAACTCCAACGGCTTTGTCATTTCAATGATTTTACCACGGTATTATTGTAATTCAAGTAATTCTGGACGTGGCAAAACAACGCAGCATTCTGATGCTAATAATATCAAAATTAATGTCACGTGTCATATTATATATAATTATGATAATTTCTGATAAACCAATGGACTATGAAAATTTCATATTACAAAAAGTACAATACAGAATTCTAATTGTAAGGACATCTATAAAAGTTTTGAGAAATATATTTCATATGACTAAAGTATTACATCTGAAGATGCCACGCGCAATTCCATTTATACTTCAAGTTAATCTTTGCCGATCTAATATTAGTTGGCTAAATCAACTTTGCAGTTATTTCCGGAACAATTTTGTTGATCTTCGTCAATAT
>JAGJTL010001381.1:2252542-2349811 GCA_022063505.1 Calosoma granatense
TATATATATTTATATTAAATAATACAACGTATACGTCGGTATATCATACACACAAATAACTTGGTTCAAAATTTCGGAAGTGTCCACAGTAGTTTATAGAGGTTACACGAGAAAGAAAAAATGAAGGCAACCTAAAAATAACAAATTGATGTCATGAGAGGAAAACAAAACTACCAAAATACACTTGAACACCTGGCAGGTACTTGTAACATTGCACAGTTACATGTATGCCAATGATACAATCTTACCTATGATTGCAAATGATTGTCATTGTATGTAGAAAGACGACGCGCACTTATACAACTGGTTTGTTTGAAACGGGGACCTATTCGTTAGGATATAATTATAGTCTAGTTGTGCATATTTTTGACGGTAACTGCTCTATTTTTAGAGGGTTGATATCGAAAATAACTTGAAGCGGCAAGGTGTGACGTACATATGTACGCACGGAGGGACAGCTCGAACTGTCCTCGGCCAACGTGCGATGCCAGAACCCCTAATCACGTAACACTCACCGCCACATACAGTCGCGTGTTGTGCTATAATATATCTATAAGTGTTTATCTGTTGTCCCCGGCTCCCCGGTCGTCTTATGCTTCTCCTATTTACGATATTCCCAACACATATTTGTTATTATTGCTTTAAACTGTCTCGCACTTACGTATATCTAAAGTAAAGCAACACAATTATCTAACCAATATGTTATTTCACTGGTAATATAATTAGATGCTATGAACAACAGTGCTAGATATTCAAGTGTAGCAAGTAAGAACTGCACAAGAATAGTTGAACGTGTAAATGAATGTAAAGAGTGAAGACCCACCGCATGTCGAGGAACATGCATCGTGCATCGCACGTCACCGTTACTAATTAGCTCGCGATCAATCACTCGTCGACGACCGAACCATGACACCACGTGTGTGACCGCCGACACATGTGAGGTATTTCCCCAGCACCTGATTGGCATGTCCTGGCTGATTGACAAGCCAGAGATGAGAGTTGCCGCTATGCTATGAAGTTGCAGTAGACCGTACTTGGGCTATTGTTATATTTAAACTAAAATACGTGCATGTACACTGAAAGTACAGGAAATATACTCTCTGTGATATAACATATGTGTAGATATATTTATTAAGATCCGCGCGTAGTCAAATTAACCAACGTCCAGTTAGTCTTGTGGTAAATCATAAACCTAACACTTGACTAGCCTAAAATAACAGTACATATTTAAAATTCACTGACGTATCCATCTAATGTTTACAATTCACAATAGCATCTTTGTATTTGCGTAGCGGGTGCGTTTATACTTGGTACGCTTGCGCAGTAATTCACACACATACATACATTTCATATACACATGTACATAGAATCAGATCTGTGAGCATACAGAACGTACTTAATAATAAACCAGCTATGTACTCCAACTTCAAACATATCACTCACAGTTAACACTGACGGAATAAACACTTGAACGGAGCGCATTGTGCCCAGTTAATAACCATGAAGAACGGCCACATGTCTTCCACTGGTATCCATCATCGGTCGCCGGGACGACGCTATACAGAGAGAGAGAGAGACTACTCTCTCCTCTAACACACACATACAAATATACATACATACATACATACAAGCAATCTAATGTCAATTGTGAAAGACATCGGACATATACTTTCTCACATACATACTTACAGTCCTTACGCGTAAAAGAAATAAATATATCGTTGTATTTATTTCTTGATATGTTAGAAAATGTATAGTAATGTTGAGTGAGAGTCCACATATATAATCTAAAAGAAACTGAACATTCATACATTCTCTGAACGATAGGAATGAGTATAGTTTAAATATTCAATTAGATATATCTCACTGTTCATCAAAATTAAATTAATGCAAAGTCACAGGTTTAGAAAGTTTGAAGGTCACTTTTGAATACAGCTGTTCGCACACATCATTATGAAATACATATTCTTTATGCTGTTCATTTTTTCCACAGCATCAAGGAGCAGATATTACGAATCGTGTGGCTATCAATAATTTTTGGCGACTACTTTTTGTATCCGTACGTACGTACCAGGTGTATAGTTATTATATAAATATAGATGATTTAAATGTAGTGCAGAAAATCTGGCGCTAATATGAAATAATATTGTGTACATAGAGCCCATGTATTTGTTATATGGCGGTAAATGCTTGTTGATGACTAAGTGTTGTTGCTCGTGCATATTACAATCATTTTCAGCACAATTTATGCAGTAAATGTTCTGTTCAAAACACTTTGATATTTTGTTCCTCATTTCACGGAAATTAAGTAAAATATTTTTGACAATTAATGTCTATTCATTAATATATTCTGCGTGTCTTAATTGCACGTATCACTCACAAGAGAAAAGGTTTCTGATTCATAATATTATTCCATCAATGCCAAATTGTAGAATTGCAACATACAAATTTCTGTGGTAGCGTCCATATGCATTCGGGCGACAAAATGTGTTTCGACAATAAAACCAAAAACACCCTAATTTAGAGAGAACACATAAATCTTTGGCAACGGCTTTAAAAATATTTACTTCCCATTACAAGTGAGATTCCAAAACAGCAACTGCTGGTGCAGGCGTTGCTATAATAATTAGGGCGATAAATACAGTAGAGCGGGGAAACAGCGCTCTCGGAATGAGAAGATCTGCTTAAATGCATTCCGTGTTCTTTACGAGCACAACAATAGCAGGAGGAACACCAATATCAGTGGTTCTCAAACAGTTTTACTATGTAGAATACAAGAATTTAAAAAAATAGGTAATTCTAATTTATTAAATGTATGTAATTTAATAAATAAAAGCTACTAGCTTACAATTCTGATGAAAAAATGATAAAATTATAGGTAATTTTAAATCAGTACATTTGTAATAGTCATACATAGGTACATAATTTCAGTGTAAATAATTGCATACACATACGATTAAATACTGTATGAAGAATGTACAGTAATTATGTTCCTATAATAATTAAATGTATTTAAAGCCATGTAATTAATATTTTATATACGGTTCATAATTAATTGTGATTAATTAAAAGTCATTTATAATAATAATATTATACATACTTTTTTCTATAGCGTGATACAGGCTTTTATCGAATTTGATTAAATACATGTATACAAATTACATTTTACATTATACTCTCTGTATGTGAATAACAGAAAATATTATTAATATTTGTCAATATTTTTTTTACAGCAATATTATGAAATGATATTTTGCAATAGATATTAAATTTATATTATGTCTGGTTACCAAGTATTGAGTAAGACTCAGAGATGAATTTATATAATTGCTAATGAATTGTGAAATAATGTAATGAGGAAAGAACAGACTGATAGACTGGAATTCTTCGTAACAAGCCTGGATGTTCAATAGTTACTGTACGAGTATAATACTGTTTATGCAATATTTAACCATCAATTCACACCGAAGTAAAATCACAAAATCAAATAGTTTATAGTTTTACAGAATCGAGTTGATAAAAATGTTTCACTCAATTCACCTGACCTGGATTTTAAATTACGTGGTATGTTATTTTTATAATCAGGATTCACATTTCTATAAAAGTAATAAATTAATTAATACAAAAATTACTGCTGATTTCAACACAATTATTAAATATAACAGATAAATATGAAATAAAATACCTCATTACTTATTATTTATTCAGAGTAACCATTTGCGTTTGTTCATAATTAATTAGCCCAATTAAAAATATCTAGCATAACAATCTAATTGAAGATACAAAAAGTTTATGTTAAATCGGCTTGAGTAATTCTCGCGCGTGGAACTTGACGCCGATGAGTTTGAAACGAAGATTAAGAAGACCAGCAAGCAGTGAGAACGGTGCAGCGCGACACACTTGCCGTGCATAAATTTGTCGGTCGTGTCGGATGCATTGTGGTGGTGCACAACTGTGTTACCCGGCGGATCTGAAAATTCCAATGCGACATCGGCATTTCATTGAAGAATCATTGGGTGTCGCTGCGTACGGAATGCAGCAAGCGTTCGCTCTGTAACACTTGAACAACGAGAGCAGTGCATCTTCACTTTCAATCTGCTAGCGCAAAGCAACAGGGCTGTATTCAGGAGGTATGAATTTCCGACATCTCCTTCTGTGTAGGAATTATACAAATCTTTCAATGTACAATATACAAACATTTTGTCGGTAGTAAAACGTGGCCACACACACATGTAAAAATAACCACAGAATTTAGTCATAGAATAAAGGGAACTAATACTAACAGAGTCGACCACAAATTGGTGCTAGTAATTCTGATGGAACTCATCAAAGTAGTTGAAAGTCAACGCGCACATCCGGGGCAGTTTTACTTTTCTTAGATATGAGAGCATTTCACTGTCGTCTCTCTATCTCGTGTGCAGCGAATAAGTAACGAAGAGCAAAGAATGGAATATGCAAGACAAAGAGAGAGAATATGGGTAGGAATAATAAGAAGAAGAGAGTGAGTCCAGTGGATATATCTAGTGCCGGTGTAATTCAAGTTTCTAAATATACACGTTAGTTGAGCAGCAGCAGCAGCAGCAGAGGCAGCTTAGTGAATGAGAGTCACAGCTGTTAGGTGAAGTGAATGCGACGAACAAGAAGACACACGGGTGCGGATCGTGTTGATATGCGGTTAATTGCAGATGTGCGTATTCGCTACTGTTGCCCATACAGTGCACTCACGCTAGCAGACACATGCTCTGCCGGATAAATCAAGCAAGGATTTACTAGTAGTAGTCGTATGTTCAACACTAAACATCAGTGGATTTAAGACAATTTGATTATTTTGTCCCTCAATGATATGAATAACTTTTGTTACACTTGCAATGTAACTGATACTGAATAGCAACCTTTGATCTGATCTGTGTTAGAAATGCATAGCAAAGTCATTCTGTTAGACACATGAACTTGAACATTACGAAATCACATAATTCCCAGAGACTGATAATTCACAATACGTCAACAATAACACTCCAGTGAAAAACAATTATCCCAACCAAGAGATATTGCGCATTACAATAATTCCTTATCATAAAACGATTATAGCAAAAAATAATCAACAAACACGAGTATAGATTTTTCTCGTTCAATTGTCGTGAACCATATAGAGGATGATGATTGCATAGTCTGCTGTTTTATTTTCGCTAAAAACCGATCTATCGGCGCCTCGATACTGAGTAATACGCCACTATGTTTAACGATAAACAAATGCATGGTACACGGCCGATCAGCAAATACGAGAATAGAAATTTTAAGTGATGCTTTTCAGCACTCTACAAATAACAAATCTTCCACTAAGTTCGGAATTATTATTATACGGGTATTATGTCCGAAGATAAAACCCGCCGATAAGTGAAACATCCGTTTGGCTAGATCGTTAAAAAATATGCGCTGCGAAAAATATTTTGCTTGAAAATTTGTTTCTCGAGACGCGCGGAAAGAAAAATGGTACTGCTGTTTACTGGGAGTTTTTGTTTTCATGTTGCAGGTATGTTTATAACACATGCCCCGATGATGTATGAAGCGAACCAACTCAACTAGATTTCTATTATTACTTTCATTTGTAAATACACTGTGAATTTTTCACAATATATCTGAAATATTTATACGTATATAGTAATTAGAGAGAAAATTAATCTGTATGAAAAATAAAAGAAACAAACGTAACGAGCAGCAACAATCAGTCTGGACGATTGAAAGCAGATTGACTGCGCTTAGGCGCTGCTGCACCACTTCAAATGTCAGACCTCCGTGTGTTCTTGCAGCTAATTAAGAACAGAAAAATCCAATAACAAATTGCAATTGAAACGAGTCATTAACGTATTAGTCGATTCAGCGTGGCCGCGGCTCTGAAATATGAACGTCAGACGCCAGACACGATGGTCGTGGCGTCTGCGTGCGCAGCGGCTGCGCAGTATGTACACAATTACATGTGCGTGCGCGCATGTGTACCATGGACGACGGGTCACAATGAAAGCAATTATTCACCGGCAGGTATTCCTTATGCGGACACCGCTTTACATTTATTTACATTTTACGTTTTCATTATGCACAGCAGGAAGTTCAGGCCAGATATAATGTTTAGTGCAATTTATTAATTTACCCAGGGATAACGAAGTGGCATGATCTCGCGCTCAGGAACAGGTTTGCCACACTCATCTCAAGTCAACGGCCTCATCGTCCTAGCGCACAGCCACAACTACCTCTACCACTACCTAACTCCATGTTATATCATATTCACAAAACATTTACATACTACTACTAACAATACTAAACATTCAGCCTAGCATAGAAAAATCTAATCACACACTTCATATAAAATTATAGTTTTTCTCTTACCACTCCAAAAATTCTACATATGCATGCTGAACAGAATTCAATTCTTACCTGAAACAAATGAAAAGAAAAAATTAGAATAATTTTACATAATACAACAATTATGTATAGTTATACATAAGTATATACTGGTTATGCCAAAAACCAATTATTGAATATATATATACACGAGCAGGTACAATAATTGTCGCACGGTCGGTTTAAAAAAAACCTTCATGTATTTTAATTTGTCTCGTACTGTGTGCGGTTACGTAATTAGAACTCGAGTTGGAAGCGCGCGCGTCCACAAACAGATCGTTGACGATTTTTCCCCTGACCGTATCTCGGATTAAATTAACAGTTTTTGCGTGTTTGATTTATATTGATATGTTAATCAGTCGGCTTCCAGTTCCATGGATTTGTTCATTTATTTCGAATTTTAGAGTTGGCAATTATAATTGACAGACATCGATGTTTATTGCAGTGGATCGTGTGTGTGTGTGCGCCGGCTATTTAATCGTGCATGTGCATATGTGTGCTTGCACAAGATATGCAATAGCAACTTAATGCGTATAATGACATTGTTTTTATGTCTGTTATTAACGCTAGTCATGCAAATATCATAAGCTGCAGGAAGATATTTGTGGAAAGGAATATTGCGCATACCTTGACGGCATCGGTCTGCATCTGTTTAAATCTGTGAAATAATAATAATTTCACAGTGCCTATTCCTGTTCTAACGTATGGCATCAATGTTTTGTATTAGTTCGTCAGCAGTTCGTTATCGTAGAACGCGCGTTAAAATTTGCAGATGTTCAAAGATCAAGTCTCGCCCATTTGTTCACAAAAGCAGGCTCGACTTTTCGATCTGACACATGTGCACATTTTTTTACGGGGGCCGCGCAAAGTAAAAAAGTCCTATTTTGTGAAAGGATGTATTTTTAGTCTGTAAAATTCACACATGCGTTAACTGATCCAACTCTTCCTTCGACTTGTAACCCCTTTCGTAATTTTTTTAAGCGCGCTCACCCTTCTCCCGTACAGACAAAACATCCCAAAGAAAACACATTTATAATAATAATCTTTCATGAGAATGGCTGAAAGGAGTTGCACGCAGCTCACCGCACACCGGATGCTGGATCATCCTTCAAAACTCTTGCCATACACGTTCCTTCGCCAGTGTGTGTGTGTGTGTCGGTGTGTACCAGTGGCGTATCATGTATTCTTTAACAAATTGTTACTTTGTACTTAACGTGTTTCATTAGGTATGTATGTATTATCATCACAGATATGAGAACAGGCAAAAGTAAACACTGAAAAGAATGTCTGGTTATCTTGTTATATACTGTTATAGCTGTTATAACCAGTCAATGATTGGCTACACTACATAAGCATTGTTTAAATCCTTCAGTGACATTGTCATTGAAATTTACTGCTCAATATCTTAGGATTAAAATAGACACATAAATGTAAATTGTCGAGTTCAAAAGACTCGATGTATACGTACGTACGTATATACAAATTCACATTCTAATCGTGTGTAGCGTGTCGTGTGGTGTTTGTGAATGCGTGTTTTAGATAGTATTTATGAATAATTTGAATCCTTTATCTAGCTGGGGACCGAGGAAACCATATATCATATAAAAACATAAATAAACTAATAAAAAGCTATCATAAAGCCGGTGAAAACGCAAGCGTAGGCCGGACAGAATTATGCTAACCGCATGTTGTGCAAAGCGCGGCCATCGGCACACGAGTGTTACTCCACATCAAGCAAGCAAGCACACACAAATACATTTCACATACACACATATGTATATACTTATACATATATGTTATAACGTAACTATAAGCAAATTCTGGCCCAAAGGGGATCTCGCCTACTACTGCCTACTGTATGTATGAACCTAGTCATCAGGAAATCATACTTCATGCCGACATATATAATCTAACAGTACAAACGAAAGTATAATAAATTACACTAGTTTTTCTACAATGTACAAGAAACTCTTTATAACTGAGAATCAACTATTATTGTGATATATTCAAAACTATCAGTAGAACATTTGGTAGTCGTTTCATCTTAATTAATACGTGAGCTCTCTAAGTTTCTATATCCGGTCTCAGTAGAGAGACAGCAACCTGAAACCTGAGCGGATATCTCTGAAATATGAAACAAAGACACAGTGTCGAAACTATTTATGATGAATGGTGGAATGCACATGTTAATTTTAAGTGCATTCCTATTTTTTTTTTACTTGTGTCGAGGTATCTCAGTCTAGTTTTTGTTCCACTTAAAAAAAGCTCAATTAGATACTTAATACAAGGTTATGTTATTATCTATTTTATTGTCGATTTTATTTAATATACATTTGTATACCTTTCATAATAAGTTACGCTATATATTCTCTGAATTCTTGTGTAGCATCATAATTCCTTTTCTGAGTAATTCACTACGGCAAGTGAAAAATAAAGAATTACCGAGGCAATTATCTGCTCAGTAATTTTGTTCCACGTCAAAACTGTTGTTTTGTGTCCGTCGTCTGAATAAATTTTATTTTTATGTGATAGATTTAGAGCGCATGTTTGCCAAAACAAACAGAAATAAGAAAGTGAACGCGTCATAAACTAGCGTTCTTTTTAATTGCGCATAGTTGAAACAATGTTAGTCAGTTGTGAATGAGCCACATGTTAGTAGTGTGATGTTAAATCGCTATAATTAAGAGCAGGCGGCAATTGTGAGATTTTGCGAACCCACCACAACCACCAAATGGATGTGACCACTGAAAACGTATGGACGAAAAAAAAAACAACAACAAATTCTTTGAATATTTTATCTTTTTAACGACATTTTTATGGAAATGCCCAGTAATTTATTTACATACGACAAACAGAAGTCGGCGTTGAAAAAGTTGAATATTGTTATTTTTTAAACAGTCGACTATTATGAAAAAAAAAAGTTGCCTCACGTGTGAAGTACGCCTGGAACTTGCGAAGATAAATTAATATACATAATAATACGAGTATGAATTTAAAATATTACAACTTGTGTTATTTTCTTGCTAATAATGGTTTATAAATAGAGTTTTTATGTTAAACGAGCAGGCTTTTTTTTTCTTCAGTAACTTGTAAATCAGGATGTATGTGGTGAATACATTAATGCTTAATAGTGTACAGTGTGTTGCCGGAATGTATGCAAAAATCAGACACAAAGTCATAATATTAATCGATGACCACGGTGGTGAAAGCAACTTGTTTATTATTTGTAAATCAATTAAATATTATGAAATACAAAATGTCATGATTATTGTGTATGACATTCAACGGGTTTCTTCACTTGTATATAAGTAATTTATTAGTGAAGCTATACAATGGTTAACTTGTGTGACAGATGTGCATCGTTGATCTATTGTTTCCCTTCATACATACACACATATGTATATTGTATGTATGTGTGTGTGATATTCATGTAAGCGAGGCGATGGAGCGGTGTATGTAGTAGCTCTCTTTTAAAATTAATCAAATATAGATAAGTGCGAGGAAATCTGGCTAGGTCTAAATATACCGAGCGGCTGTACAAAACCTAACCCAAATATCCCTCTGTACTCTGTCTACTTTGTGCTATATTTACACAGCACGCTACCGTGCTACGCTATAGTGCCATCAAGCAACCGTTGCGACGTTGAAACACAAGTAAAATCATCAATAACCAGCGATAAGCTTGAAGCGCGTTCATAAAACCAGTCCATCTTTATCTATCCGTGGATATTTTCTCCCTTTTTTATATATACACAGAAAAGATAAACTGAGCACGGGTATATGGTGGTGGTGGTGCGCACGCGTACTTAACTGAACGTCTGACGGGGGTTCCCCTGCTGCTAACCTAACTTATGCGCGCGTGTGACGTTGCTGATTTCAAACGCGTTATTAAATTACCAGTTTATCTCAGTACACGCGGATAATTTAACACAATTAAATATGCAAGTCACTAGTTTGTAACATGAGTATGCGCTGATGGTTGCCCCGTCTCATCCCTCTTCTTCTCTATCTCTCGCTTGGATGCTCCTTGCTCACCTGACATCCATATGCACGTGTGTGGTATACATGTATGTACCAGTGTGTGTGTACGTTACCGCAGTCAGCACAGCTACATGTCATACAGGGAACTAACCTTGTTACCACCACTGCTTGTAATGTATATAAGAGTTTCTTCTCTACGAATCTTACAGGGCAATTTAGAATAAAGTACAGTGTTAGCTGTAAATAATAACTGAGATGTTTATCTAACTACAGTTTATGTATATACAGTTAGTTATTAATATTTTCTGTCAAGATTCTATTAACACTTTTAGTGAGAGTATAATTTAATATTGAAATATCTGTTTTTGATAGAATATTACAACTGAAGGATAATACTAATGATAGCTATGGTGATGATGACGGTGTGCGCTCATTCGTTGCAGATATCGTCGCGCCGACGCAACCCTTGGCATGGGCGTCGTACACACCCGCGTCGTGGTGAATTCACCGGGAGCAAACATTTGTGTAAATAGCAAACGGTGGGAACAGAGCGTAAATCATAGATCAGAAGCTACTAACTTTGATTCCAATTAATTACACACAGCGAGTGTAGCAACAGCACGTTCTACTCGGACAAATCTGTATCACCTAACCTCCAACCACCTCACCCACCTCATCCTGACGTAATTCCTGTACCCAACCTGCTCACTGGGTACACGAGGCAAGGGGAAATCGCCTTTGATACACCGGAACCCCGAAACTTCGGCACGCGAAATTAGAAGCGTTCCAGTTAAATGTTTAACAAGATTATGTACAATTACATCTTCAGGCATGTCAAACATAGATCTCTGAAACTGATGATTCTGTAACGTTACTTGCCGCCGCCTCCGTTACGTTACTGCTATGCCGAAATCAACGTTAATTCACATTAGTAAATACGATAGATTCCAAGGCTTTGTGACGAAATTATTTCAACAAATATCTTATCAACATATACATACAATATACAACTAGAATATATAACGAAAATTGTACAATAACAGAACATATGTTACTAGAAAAATAACACAAGACACATACAATGTACATACTTGTATACAATATTACAGATACTTGTTCGTACCAGTGTTAGTTAATGAAATATGTAAGTGTCTCTACGACACTCGACGCTTGGTAAATACAATTTTAAAATGCAATTAAATAACACTTTTCGCGAACCGTGCACGCTAGTTTTGTTTAAACTAAATAAACAAACACAAACAAATACACATACATATATACGTAAAGTTCTAATTAGAACAAATATCATTGGGACTGAGCACATTTGTTTTGAATATAAATTCGTTAATTACAAATACAGAGTCGGCAATTAATCGAGTTTATTTTCAAACGGCGAATTTATCTTTTTTCACTGGACGTTTTGTGTCTACTTGCTATATACTCACATCCAGATCACAGTAGACTTGTAAACTTATTCGTATTAAACAATATCTGTTTTCAATTGTATTAATTTGAAATATTTATTAAAGGGTTTAATATTACCATTATTCTGTTGTTTTTAAATTAATATTAAAAGAGTAAATGGGAGATGGATATATAATTAATTTTAGACAGACTCTTTGTAACGAAACATCATTATACAGTTGGTATGAATTGTGGATCCTACTATATATATATATACATAGCTAACCATACAGGGTTCTAACTATATATTAATAATTACACGTTTCTGAATACATACATATTGCGTGCTGAATACAAAGTCCGCCGATATAATAGACAACATCCCCCTACCATTATTCGCTACCATCGAGCCCATTAACAAATGTTATCACTGTTCATACCCTTCACAGACTCGTATACACGACTGTTGTTACATCAATTGATATTCATGTAAATTAGTTGTCATTGTATGTACATCACGCAAACACGCACACACATGCGTGGATGTAAACATAACTACACTGGATGTATGTATGTGTGAGTGTATTAGAGAGGTACATTTGCTTGCATATGTTTGTTTACAAATTACGATATGATGTTTGTATGTGGCTGTGTGTGATATAATGAATTACTGTTCTGTTACTCTCTGAATACTTGCATTGTATACGATATGTAATTATGTTTTTGTTTATTTGTAAACAATAGATTTGGTTTGTTTTTAATTAATTTGGTGAACATATTTTCATAAAAATGATATAGCAAGGACAGATTATAACGATATATGTAATACTTTAATTTATTATTAATGTAATCTCATAATAAATATTACAAAATAACTAAAAAAATAATTATATAATCTCATAGTATTTGTGTTCCGTAATATATTCGAGTATTTTTAAATTACTATGTGATGTCATCCAAATTTATTACGAGATGAAGTCAATAACCGCAATTTTGCAAGCAAAAAAAATGCTTATAAAAACATCGATGTTACCCATGTATACAATTAAAAACTATAGTGGTACCATTAAATTCTCCATTCTGTTATTTTTTGCATCTGAACATGTAAAATATTATCAGTTAAACAAAATAATGCTACATTCCAAATAATATTTATAAATGTGTGTACTGAAACAGAATCTTGTGAACAAATTACTTGCATTTACACAGGTAATCTTATTTGTAATCTGACCGACGAGAAAACAGCAGCGATGAAATTTACAATACTCGGCACCTGATCCAACCATCCATATACGTACAAATGTATACACACACACACACTAAAAGTTATTAATATTGTAGAAAGGATACAAAATGGCGTCGACAGTTTGTGTGTGTGAAACTGTGCGTCCATGTAATTCCGATGTTTATAGCGGTTGTAGATTATTTTAACGACACCGTTTTACTGTGTCAACTGTTCAAACTCGTTCAGAAACATGTACTCTGAAACCGATTCAAACGCAAATCTATCTATAATCTTCCTTTCTCGGGATTTGCGTGCAAACAATATGCAATATAGCACGGACCAAATGAGTCGAGGGGCTTCCTACGGGGACACAACGTACGCCAATATGTATTACGATAGTATTACAACGACAAATGAACAGACAGAGACAGAGGCTGGCGGGCTGTCTGTTTGCTTGCTCGATCAACACGGGGGCGGATCTGTTTCTTTGTTTACCAATACCAAAGGATTATTCGGCATACGGCACCGGGCACAGTGGTGTCCCTGTACATTTTCATTATGGGCACAGTTCAATTATGAAATTATAAGTACATTACATTTGTTTTCAGAAACAAGAAGCTTTCGTCGTTTGTAATCAGATTATTAACATATACTCCTAGAATTCATTATTTTCTTCAATAAAGTATAGTGATTAAGCAATCAAAATCATCATATTTTTTGTTGAAGCAGTACACAAGATTTCGGTTTGATTTAAATGTGAAACTAATTATGGTTCTGTAATAGGCCTGACAATATCGCCGACACTGATATGTGTGTTGGGGGCGCAACAGAGACAGATTTCTATCTAGTCGAAACGGAAAGCGGATTTGCCGGTTCCGATAGCTATGCAACCGCGCACTCATTAACACACACAAATACACCAGCAGGCACCATACATACATGTACATACATACACAGTTACACATGTAACCAGAAGTAGCCAGTTTGAATATAATGACATATAGGGCCCGTTTGTGTTTCAGCATATATACAGTGTATGTATGTACATGGATATAATACTCTATTTGTCATTACGGGGCATAACGGAATAATTCCCCTCTCCGCTCTCTGCCCGTCCCCCAACATTCTACTCTGTATAGAGGCAGAGAGGACTAGTGTGTTTGTGTGCGTGTAATAATATGTAATTTTGTTCCTTTATGAAGCCGGAGCTTTGTGCTACTGTTTATAACTATGTGCCCGCTTGTGTATTTGTTTCAAACCAGCCAGTTTAAAATATAATGAGATGCCGGGAGTTTATCTGTACTCGACATGCTATGTTACACGCTTGTTTATATACGTCTCTTCTCCATATTAATGAAAAACGAGTCTCACACATACATACATTGTATAAACATCATTATTCCCTGTATGCTTTTGTGTCCTGAAAAAATACACGAATATTCTCGAGTATTTGTTATAACATGTACAGACTTGTCCATGGCGACTCTTTGGTAAGCAGATATAGTTCAGTAAAATATTTCTCATGTTACATAATATTGTTTTAGAAACAGACACACACACACACACACATACATTAGACATTATAGATACGTCTGTATGTACGTGTGTGCGATGTCGGCGCCTCTCAAGTGTTTCACTTTAATACAAAGTCGATAAAAACGATAACTTAATTTCTTCTTTTCACAGTGCGGAATACATAAATAAACAAACAGCCTCCATCAGTTATAAAGCCGCGAGAGTATATATATGAATTATTTGTTTAGATTCAAACAATAAATGGCCGCGCATAGCTTTCACACTTGAAGACTGACGTGCGGAATATCGAAACACAATCTCCACATGTAGCGGATGAGAGAGGGGGGTGGGGCGCAGTGAGGGAGGAATAAGTTTTCGTTCTGAGAACGTAGAGAACTGTGAACCGTTGTCAGGAGCCACTTGAACATTAGACATACATACAGAATACAGACTACGTCATACACAATCTCTTTGCAGGAATCTATGTACGTGTTTGTATTTGTGGTGTTTAAAGACGATACCGTTCTCTCTCTATCTTACCAATAGCTGTCTCACTCGTGCACGAAACAGTAGCGGAGATATTTATAATTAAAAATTATTTTACCATCCAAACTTTTGAATGTATATCCTCCTATTATTATTTGTTTAATTATCAAAATTAATCAAGAACTTTTCCTACATACATAAAATAATTTAAATCGGGAATTAATTCTGTTTTATTCTTGTATAAATTAGTTCTAACCAGGTACGTTTGTGACGCCACTGTCGCCAATACCTTTGTACAAGTATCAAAGCATACACACGCGGCAGCAGTTCCATCAAAACAAGACGGGGAAACATCTTCTCCTTAGTAGTGAAGCAAATATTCCCAGAACTATCTGTTGTAAAGGATTGTGTTCAGTCCTTGAAGAGAGTATGTGTGCGCGCACACGTCTTCCACTGATTGGCTCAGCGACTACGGACAAAGTGATGTGTGTATATATATACCAGGGAGAGAGACAAATGAACAAACACACTTGAACATACAGACGTATTATATACATGTGTGCTTCTATATAGGCTAAGAGATACCTTCCATTGCTATTTCTAACATATACCTACGAGCATATATCGTACGAGTAACTGCTGCCTCGGCTATATGTGTATGTCTCTCGCTCGTATCTACCTACGTTAATTATGATTTCGAAGCAAACTCTTGATGTTTCAGCAATGAATGGAAATTCTACTTGAAATGCAAAAGAACAAGTCGTTGTTTTGTTCTTACCTAGTGAATATACGTTATATGTTAGAATTATAGATAATTTTCAACATTGAAAGGGGGTATGAAATAATTCAAATAATAAAGAAAACTGAGGCAATTTTATAGATATATTCAAATCAATGAACATTTATATTCAAATCAGATCTTCCGAATATTTCATTATTAATATTATGATTTCTAAAAAAGAATTGTTCTTATATATTCCAAGTATTCAGATGAAATATAAGTCTATTTTGCAAAAGACATGTCAATGAATCAAGTTAGAATTTCAGCTTACAATGTTCTTTATTAAATTAATCAATAGCCGGTCAACAAATCTTGCACAGAGAACAGGTAATGTACAGATGATTCTTCGTGTGTCCACAAGAATATATAATACAAAACAAGTAGACTACAGTGTATCTGCCGATTGTCTGACAAGGCAAGGCACACGGGTATCGGCCAACGCGCTGTTAGCTGAGGCATTGTTTGCCCGCGTGACGGAACCCACGCTCTGGTGCGCGATTGGCTGGCACCCGTCACCGGCGGCCGCCGATTGGACAACGACATGACGGATGAGCGCCGGCCTTTGTGCCGCCGCTCAGGTGGGACAATGAGTGCGCGCACATTCTAACAATGGCGAAACGAAAATATGTCTTCCCAATAACCAACATGGCGACCCCAGACTCGGACCATACACGATCCTAAACGAAAAACGCACAAGGAAAATCTCTGTTGTTGTTTAGTTAGGTACAAAGTCGACCGGAAAAATTTGAGGGTGTTCTTGTGTTGAAAATGTCAAGTACAATAGTTTCTTTTTGTTAAACTGAAGAAGCTGGTTGCAAATGTTTGAATTCAGGACTGGGAATATTTGTAGTGCTGTAAAAATGATACTTCAATACACAAACGAGATACTCTTCGTGAAATCGAGTAATCGAATTTTATTCAAAATGAAAACAATTTCAATGTAGCTTTAATTTGTAATAAATTTTCTATAGATACTGTTACACTACACGTCTCTTAAACTTCTGTTTGTAATTTGTTACATGTTTCCATTAAAGCATTAGTAGTTTATGTATTAAATATGATAATGAGGAACATAACATTTATGTAATTAACAATGAAAGTAGGATTCTCACTGTAGTATACCTGTACTTTCTAACTGTATAATAAAATAGGTAATTAATGCACCTATACTGATGTATCTGATACGTACTAGAGAAAATGTACTGTTTTATTGTAAGTAATGAACATTTAATTCTCTTTACTAATGTAACAGATACTTAGTAACACACATACATTCTCATTACTTCAGTAATCTCTCATCGCTTTTCAAAGTTTTAACGAAATCAAATAAAGTCACCAACTAATCAACACTGGAATACGGTTCTTTCTGAATTCGAATATATGTTTAATCAAACCCCGTCTGGGTTGTTCTTTTTCCTTCTATACAAACACTAATGTGTATATGTACAAAGCATACATTTACTCTTGTATATGTACATATATATGTGTGTGTGTTTCTCTCTTTTATCCATCCGAGCAGGATGCGACGCGTCCCTTTCTCTGTGTTCGTCTTTTGTATTTCGTTTTCAATTCTTCTGTTTGGTCCGACGGCATCAAAAGAGCAAGTCAACACCGCGCGAACTGAATGCAAATTCGAAAAGTCCTGCTAAAATATGCAACAAGGCGGCCGATTGTCCCCCGTGGTTTCGCTTTTGTTGACGTTCTTCTCATAGCCTACTGCTACTACTACAATTTGTGTTTTGTACATACCTCAAACAGATATACTACCTATACAATACTACTATCACACACACACACACACATAAATCTACATGTGCTACATGTGTGTGTGTAGCCTTTGTGAGAGGAGACGATATGAAATATATATGAATTACATTTGTGATTCAGCCGTAAACCAATAAAAATTTAAATATACTTCGGAGGGATTTGACGTTATACGAATAGGGAATCCTAAATAATAACGAACGCGTGTTTTATTATTTTCGAAACGTGATTTTGTATATTTCTACGCATTTATATACCTTTATATTTGAATATACATTATGAGAGCAGTACCTATTGCTATTTATAAATCGTTATTAAAATATATAAACGATATATCCTAGGAAGTGTTGACATTTAGTTGCAAATGTGACACATAATATAGATACACATTTAACTATATGACAACTGCATGAATCCAACTATGAAAGCAATGCTCTATTTTCAATATACCTGCTGTGTAATTTGAAAGGAATGGTACGATCGAAGCCTGATGTTGCACTCACAGTTAGCGAGAGAGACAAAGAGTGGGGGGTAAATTTTGTGTGAACACGCCCTTGACATACCAGAATTTTTGGATACGCTCCATCCAGGTGGCTCAGTCTCGTTCCTAATTTCATTTTAATCAAAATACTTTAACTACGTCAAATATAGCCTCGCCGTGGCGCCTACCGCGACGTAATACAAAAAGGCATACGTGTGTCTGTTTGCCAAACAAGCCCTCCTGTGTCGAATCGTTTTTGCCAGAAGTTTGGACGAAATTATATTTAACGAAAACCAATATATGGTTGAATATTATATAATACCGAGTAGTACATGTAGATGTATATATACAGAGAGAGAAGAATATATTAGATCTGCTTACCTTAGCTTGTTCTTGCTCGGATACCAGTTGCTCCCGGACCATCTGTAACTGGAGGATCATCTCTGACAGGCGACGTTCCTTCTCGTGGAAGGTGTCACCAGCTAGAGCCTGTTGCAAAGCAGCCGTACCGTCGTTACACAGTTCGTTGGCTCTGTACACAAAATTATAAGCGAATAAGTAAATTATTTGTTATTATATTTAGTGTTAATTAAGTTTAGTTTAGTTATAAAGTTGCTGTAATGCGGAAAAGTATTTTGCTTAAATATAAAGAAGACGGTGACAATAATAAAGGTGCAAGTTTTATTATGATTGTTGAAGGATGTGTTATACGGAGCGAGTGAGTTCCGGCACTCTGGGAACTCATGTGTGTCGCGGTCTCAGATATAAACTGTCTCGTACACAACACTAAAGCGCTGTGTTTACCTACGAAATAACAAAACACAAGAAGACATAAAACAGAGTCGTAAAACACCGCCATCACCGTCTTCTGCTGCACGCCTGTGAACGATCATCAGTGGCGTACGGACAGGATGGACAGAAGGGAACTTAACTAAGTCTATATTATATGTAGTTTATATATAATGTCCACAGTTTTTACTAACGATAAAGGTAAAACTAAAAGATTGTTTTTATGAACATCACACTTGGGAAGATGTTTAAAGTATAAAAATTTAATAAAATATTTAAATACTAATATTGTAATAATTTATTGATATTGAATAATGAAGTAGGATTTTTATAAAAGTTATTTAAAAGTGGAGTATGAGATTGTTATGAGTTGATCGAATGAAATATGTGACGCCAATGGTTGGTTGTAGATAATATAGGAATAGTATCTTCTTACAGCAGCTCAACTTGTAGGGTAAATAGAGAGCATATAAATTACATAGTAGCAGTTTTCAGTGCGGAAAAGTAAAACACAGAGGACGCACGCGTGTAATTGAAAGCACACAAATGAAAACGACGGCCACTGTGTGTGCGGCGCTGCGAGCGGCAACGCAGACAGAAAGAAAACATCCCTGCAAATACAATGATTCAAATGCGAACTCATTTCAATGGGGAGATTAACTGATAAATATAACTATAAAGGACGGAATAATGGTACGTGATTAAAAAGAGATGTACACGGGTGATTGTGAACGGGCCAGAAGAACAGACAGTACACTGTCCTATCTCTTGTAATCTCTCTCTTCACTCTCATACTATGTATGTATGTATTTGTGTTCGTCTGCTATATTTGTTGTCTATACATAGAGTCTGATGATGTATAGAAAAAGCCTTTTGTTTTTAATTAAAAGAAACTAAGCCTTATTTATTCAAACTAAAACATGTGCAATTATATAGAGAAAAAACTACAATAATTTATAAATATATTTACAGTTGTTATTTTCTAATAATGTACAAAAAAGAACGTAGTTTGCAGACATAATCGATAATACTAAAAATAGGTTAGTCGTCAATACAGGGACTTCCCCGAAAAGGAGGGTTTACAGTAGCGACCGCTGGCGGCGACACCTTCTGAGGGGATGTGAATAATTTAGTGACTTGACCCTATTCTCCAGACTCACACAAATACATATATTCATACACATTGTGCCTGTGTACGGGGATTTTATAAAGGCACGTATACACTGTCACCTGTGTCCAGCTTTACCCTACAATCTGAAACGTCTCGACAGGCAACTGTGATTCTCTACATATAAGCAACAGTCACGTACATACACACAACAAGTTTAAATCTGTTCAGAGATTTTTATAAAACTTCCATGACAAAATCTTTCACATTCTTTAATATATTTAAACAACATCGTGGAATAAATAATTGATATTTTATTTTACAAGTAGCGTGTTACGTTGGACGACAAAGTTAAAGAGTGATTGTAAATAATTAACATATGCTGGTTAAAATTACTACCACCAGTTGAGAGAAACTGCTGCGTGTTAAGTGGCAATTTCTGAACGACTTTTTATGAAAAGTGCGAAATAAATCGCACGAAGATTAAATCTTGTACGCAACATCTTATCGACAGAAAAATTATTGCAACATGCAACATGTATTTGTTTTAGTTTTGTAAATAAATTAATACATTTTTGACAAATGAGCTATCGATTTACATAAAACATTACATATTTAAAACAGTACGAGAACAATTATTCATTACAATAAGAATATAACTTATATACATATATACGTGTCCACAGTATTTACAATATGCAAAGTATAATAACAATTAATTGTGTCTGATCGCAGTTAATTAATGATTAATGCACGATGAACGTTATTGTTATAAAGAACAATATATAATTATTTGTTGACGACGAAGACTTTGTACGCAGCTGGTGACCCGTTATTTGAAATTAATAATAAAAGGTCACATCGCCTATTTCCTTTACCAGATAAGTTTTTGAATGAAACAATATTTTTCATTTAATATATTGAAGAAGAACTATGACTACGCAACACTACATGATTTATCATTCAGAATTTTTACTGCGATTTGTTGAATGGTTTGCAAAATAAGTTTTTGATAATAATGTTCAAATGATAAAAGAATTGGGTTAAATATTATCACACGTGTTGCATGTTATTGTATGCGAACACATACATACATACATACATACATTATGGACATTTAATTCTGATGTACTGGACAGATCAAAGGGGTCAAGGTATTATCAAATTTTGTCGCGATTTCATGTTAGTACACGACGTAGTTGAATGTATATATGTATGTGCATGCGACAACAGTAGGAAGTGTTGAACATGAACTTTGAACTAATGTATATTTCAGTGCCAAACGTTGGTCTGTCTGGTGAAATTTGCACAACTTGTTTTTACATAATATTCAAAACGACTAATCATATTGCTGAATTTTATAACAATATTCCACTAAATTCTTTTTTATTTTAATTTAAAACACAAATTGTTGCTATGTATGTATAATGAAAGATTGTATAAAATACACATGGAACATTGGTAGTTATATGTTAAAATAATTTTGTACTTACTGGTTCTTGGCGTTAGGTGTAGTGGCCGGTGTAGGTCGCCTCTCCTCCCGAATTGTGCTATTGTTCATCTTGGAGGTGAGCCTCTTCAATACATCGTCCATGGTCCGTTTGTTAGCATGTGTGGCGCTGCTGTTATTGTTATGCAATGTGCTATTATTATTGTTATGTATACTGGTCTTCATATCTGACGTAGGCGAGCTACATTCGGACGAATTCCGTCTGCGGTTCTCCAGCACCTCCTGGTGTTGCCGCAACTGCTCATGTTGTAGAGTCATGGCAACCAGTGCACTTGGTGGCATAAGCATTGCATCTGGTACGGGTACAGGACCACCAGGACATACGAGCCTCTGTTTTTTGTTTGGTGGAGATCGTTCATCTTCGATACCGGTATCGACATCTTCAGCGTCGCTGCCCGAACCTGAAGCAGCCGATGAGGAGTCGGAGAGTTTGTAGAATGCGTTACTGTTCGCAACCACCAGATCTCCAGCAGTTTCCTCCTCGCACAGGTCGCTGAGGTTGTTGCTGCTGCTCTCGTCTATGTCGGTGAGACCGCCACCGTCACTGCCACCCCCGATTATCGTCGGTGGAAGGGGTCCGGCCTCGTCCTCTAACGCGGGACCACCATCTTGTAGTTTCGTTGGTGGGGACTTCCGTTTCGAAGACATGTTTCTGAAACAACAACAACGGCGAACTCTCAGTCAAAGGGAAGAGAAAACCAGTTTACTAGATGAGTTTGAAAGTTTTTTTAAAAGATATACTGATTGAAAATTTATCTCCGTAGCCGGAATAATCTCGTTAATCAGGCAAGTTCCATTTACATGGAAATGCAGACATGTTACGGCAGTAGATAAGGCGGCAGATGACAAATATCGACCAGGCAAGAGCCTTATTAGTACATACATATATACCAAGTATATACATGGGTATATAAAGAGATACCCCCTGCTTGCCGCTAAATCTCTTCTGTTACCACGTCTACGGTGCGGTCGACGTTCGACTCGGAGCATCTCCTATCAAACGTCTAATCAACTCGCCAAGGAGAGAAAGCCGCGCGCGCAAGGTGTGGCGATGCTTTCAATTTCCGCTTTCAAATAACATCAAATTCCATTACTCGGCCGAGATGAGATGAGATGACCGGTAACGGCCGCTAAATAAGTAACATCTCTCAGATCCGCGAGTCTGGTGCGTAGCAGGCACTGCTGGACGAGACTCTGTGTAGGATAGTATGCATCCGGGGTTCGTATCGGGTCAGAGCATATACGACGACATATGAATTGTATGTGAATGCGCAAGCCACATCCAATGTGGACAACTAACTAACTTAGACGAGATAACGTTCGAATGTCAAGATTGCATCATATTGTTTGTTGTTTTCGCGATCAGACCGACGGCGGCGGCGGAGCGGACTGGACTGGACTGGACTGGACGTTCCGTTACGTCGCATGTCCAACGGTTAACTAGCATAGTTAGTTCTTAGTTATGCGAGAGCGTGAGCGTACAGCGTGCGGTGTTTTGTCTCAATGTCCGGCATCATCCATCGCTTGTAAATAAACGACAAGTTGGCGAATGCGTTCACGAGGTCGAAGATCTCGCAGGAATACGGAAGCCAGACATTAATTATTACAATATAATTACTGTACGACATTAATGAACAAGAAACATAAAGTTGCTCCGACTGTTGCATATGACGGAGGGTCGACTTCATATGGACATCGAGTGTGCGCACGCGCAAAACAAAACTACTTACTTTGCATAATCATATTTCTTCTTATATAACAGTACGATGTACTTTTATCAATAGTGAAGTTTGTTGTCATACATGTATGTATGTTAAGTAAATTATACACTACATACGTACATGTGTACAATTAATTCATCTGTACAAAGTAGTAATTGAATAGTTTTATATTATTCAGTTAGTATTAGAGTTCTCGTAGGTAATATATAGAGAGTCAGGGAAATTATGTCTACTGGCTTTATATCCTGAAGACTAGTAGCTATATGATTTCTTGTACTGTAATTAATTCTAAATATCAGTTAATGTCTCGTTTACCATAAGACCATGTCGACCCCCTCCTGGATTACGCAATGAGATGATGTTAGTCCACGGTGTGCTAGCATTAGTGAAAGGAAATCAACGCAATCTCCTGCAGAACGTCCCGGCATCGTCTTGCGGGGAAATTGCTACAACCTCTTACAAGTAGGCGTTCTATATGACCCACCATGCTACCCGGCGGCAGCAGGAATTAATTAAAATTATTATACGTCTCTTCATCAGCTTAATTTGTAATTATAAGCTGTACGCTCGCCAGTATTCGCTATTGTATAATTTTGAAAAAGCGCTTTTATTATTTATTTTATATTCTTTTTTGTCGCCCGGTTTTTTTCTTCTTTTCACGTGAATAATGCAACATCGTATTTCATATCAAAAGAAAAGAAAGCCTTCAGTTGTTCAGCACTCCGTCTCGACGTGTTGTTCATTGATTTCATAGGCGTCCGAACAAGGGACAATATATAGAGTGACATTCAGTAATGAGTTGGAGTTGGTTCGCGCGACCCGGTTGTAAATTTCTTAAGACAAAAGTTTTCTAAAATTTACAAGAAATATAAGAGAAAATTATTGAAGAGTAATGGAAGTTATGTAAAAGCATACATCCCCTCAGGCGGACGGACGCCAATGTTCTAACGCCTTACCTTTGTGCCTCCAACTCGACATTATGGAACAGACTTTTAATGATACATTTTATTTTATTTATTTAGAAAGAGGAAAATGTACATTCATAACAAGATTCTGTCGCCTGTATTTCGCCATCGATTTTCTCATCCGAAGCCAATTTTCCTACACAAGCAGCGGCGAAACAAAATCTAATTTCACTCAAATAAACATTTTTCTTTTACTTCATTATATTATTTTGTTGCGAGTGTGTTTGGTTTTTCCGCGAGAGGCGCTGCTGGTATCGGTCGGGGTATGCCACCTTCCCAACACTCGGAAGGTTCAGACCCGCTGCTGCTAAGCTTTGCTCAGTCATTCGAATGAGCGCCCGTCGCCACCCTTCGGCCCTTCGTGTTTACAGGGTCCATATTGTAAATGCGATTTCCGCTCAATACAGGGCTGGGCCCATTTCTCTAATAATTCTATTCAAGTGCAATTTTTATTCAGCGCTCTGTCGTAATTTTAATTAGTTTCTCCGACAATACAATAATACGTTTATTTTATCATCGAACAAGTATAGTGGTCCTACGAATCACTCAGTGCATAAACAAATATACAATTTACCTAATTAGTTTCATTGGTATGTATTTTAAATCATAGATATGTATTAAAATCAAATTAATAATACATGTGTACAAGAAAAAATAATTTAATTCTTTAATTTAAGACGCGATTCACGATACCTATGTTTCAATTAAACTCTATTATGATACTTGTTGGCAATTAAGTAAAGCAATCAAAATTCAGTAATCAAATAAAAAGGGGGATGGATGGTTATTGCTAACCCCCTTTTTAAATTCGAACGTGATGTCACACTACTGCTAGCACTGGGACACGGGGCTGCTAAAGTGAGAGATGGGGACAAAGCAACAAGACGAGCATGCGTCCACGCCGCCAACAGTTTTCCTTTTTTATTAACACTATTTTTATGCACCTTTTTATAAACTGAGTTCAACCAGCTGTTTCGAGTTTTCAATTTGCTTCCAGCGCTAGTAGACAGAGTTGTCTATCGAGTGCGTTCATTTGTTTATCGTTTTGGTTTTTGTAAATATTTTTAGAGACAATCTTTGCTGTATACAAAAGAACAAATTTGAAGGGATTAAGTGAAAATACTTTGCTGACAATTAAAATCATTGTGGAATATAAATATTCAATGGATGTGAAACAGTGTCAGCATTTTAACTATCACAAATAAATAACACAGCATCTGCCCGTCCGATACGATGGCTAAATATAATAAAATGGTATTACGGAAGAATTCCAAACAACGAGATTTGTGTACAAAAATGAGTTTAAATTGTGACCGTTAAATTATTTCTATGTTGCTATTAAATAAATGTATGTATGGATCATTGGTACGGAGATATATAAAAAGATGAAATTTACTAAAGATATATTCATAAATTGATATATTTTTGTTTATATTATGTAGATATTGCTGTTGATTACTATCGTTGTTATCTTGCACTTATACACTGGCAGCTGCCAGTCGCTGCTACTGGTCGCCGATTGAGCGAGCAACGTGCTCACACAAGAGTGGAACAGCCCAGCTAGCAATAATGAATTAAATTCCTTATCTATGTGATGCAGTCAGGTTCCGCTGCTCTACAAATGTACTTGCTGCACTTGATATTTATGCGCATTGCACTATTTACTGCCTGTCACTGGGTTAATTACTTTCAGTATTCATTGTGCTTAACTCTAGTTACTACATTAACTAACAAGCTACCGAACATATAAACATAAACACACACATATGTATATACGTATGTATGTATAATAGTTTAAAGATGTACAATATATAATATTTAACAATCATTTCATATAATTAAAATGTAGGAAAATATCTTTATTAAATTTTAAATTAAAATTACAGCAGCAGCAGCAAGGAATGTTATATAATTAGTTTTAATGTGATATGATAAAAAGCAAATTGCAGTAAATCATAGGACGAAATAATAAATAAAACTTGACAGTGGGCGTGAATACTGTCGTTCATAAATCATTTTTTTCTAAAAATTTAAATAACTTTGCTCTAAACGTATTCTATTTTTAATACGTTTTGTTCTAAATACATGTATTTATCTGAGACAAGAGTAGTCTTGCGCGGTTTCTATTCCTTTTAGCAGGAAAATCTTACAGTGAAATCTAGTCTGAGAATAATACTATTTACTGTTATAATGAGTAATATGTGGGGTGCATGTATGAATGGATGGCAAATACAACGTTGCAATTTATTCATATAACTATTAACTAACAAATTTACTCTGCGGGAAATACCACAATCTCTGATGTCATTTGCAATGCAGCATGAAGGCGGAGTTACAAAGACGAATTCATAGCAATATATAATCACACAATGTAACTATTATTATTTATCTGTAATTTAATTCTCAACAATATATGCGTAAAAGATAATTATGTTCAACAAATAAACATTTGACCAATTTATTATATTGCATCCATCTTCTTCAATTCAGTAATAATTGCGTTAGTATAATATTTAAAATTACTACTCGATTTTATTAATTGTAAAATTGACTGATATTCAGAAACACCCTAAAAATTCCCTCCGAATGTCATGCGTATGAAGACAAACGTCAAGTGGCACCCTTCGTCCATAAAATAATTCCAATACATCGGACTCATCAATACGAAATCACCGTGCACACTTCCCATCTTATTTGGAATACTGGGCGATCCATTGTCATCCGACGAGAGGGAGACGAGATAATAATATAAACACTGGCATATAGAGTTTTTACATAATGATTCATGAAAGAGAGGAACTGACTATGATGATAATGATGATGATGGCTCGTACACAGGACACGAATCTACTGGGGCGGTGGGGTGGGGGTAGTTTAGTATAGGACAATGTATGCTTTCATCAGAATCGCTTGTTCTATAAAGGAAGTCATTTCGTATCCGGTATAGAGGGCACGGTGGTCGCATACGACGGCGGTCGACGAAGGGTCCTGAGGTTTGTATGGTCAGACGACATTAGCCGGACAGTCACGTAGACGTCTTCTTCGTTGGGAGAAGCGTAATCTGATGCAAGTAACGTCAGAGCAGCCTTGCATGGTAGAAGAGAAAATAATACAAAATGTAACGGAAATCAAAATTCTATAATAGCTAATCATATAAGAAACTATTAATAGAAATTAATTTTCCAGAACAATGAATAGAATACCTGATGCTCAATGAATGGATTTTCCAATATCCTATTAGATGTCACGGCTAACATGATACATCTTAATAATGGAGAAGTGTCCTTGTTTGTGCATACATATTAGCGTGTTCTGCTAAATCGATTCTAAGATTAATCAATGGTGTGTTTGTAATTAAACATTGGGCACGATGACATCACACCGGCTCTCATTATGTACACACGTAATTCAATAATAAAAAACTCCATTGTGTATATACGTATGTATGTAATTAATGATAATACATAACATATGAACAACGTTTGTTTATATGACAAAGAGCGCGGCTCTACAATGTATGACATGATGTATGTAGCTGTCTTGTGACGTAATTACCTCATTAAAAGTTGAAGATCCTGGTTTCCATTCGTATTTCCATCGATGCATTTCATATTGTACGCGCGCTGTTTAAGACAGAGAAAATCATCAATGTTTTGCCGGTTACCGGTATTCTGGTGATTATGAATAATAAACAATAATGGTATGTAATTAACGTTGTTTAATGAATTGTTATTAGCCTGAAGTATGAATAAGGATTTTATATATTCACAGACGTTTATTATTTTATTATGATGTGTTGAAGATTCTCTGTGCGGATTATAGCTTTATTGAAAATGTAACAATGTTGTTAGAATGTAATATTTAAATATAAAAGTAATAAAATCTAGTAATTTCTTATTTTAATCGAATAGAGAAGAAGTTTTCCGTAAACAAATGTCATCATATACTACTTGGCATACTTGAAAAATATGAAAAATACATTATTATAAAGTAGACAATTTTAAATATAATTATTCTAATGTTGGATTGAATAATTGATGATGGATTTCGTAGGAAATATAATTAGACCCTGCACTTGTAATGTAAAAGAATGATGCATATTTGGTTCGGGAATGATTTCCATAGCATACGCTCTCTGGCTCTTATGCCCTATGTATAACTAGTGATCCCTTCATGCAGCTGAATCTGTCTCCGTCATATTACACAAATGAAAATTGGGACCGCTCCCACGAAGAGACTATGCATAATGGAAGCTTCTTTTGATTACCATAGGTAGTGTCAAACTCTTGTTTATTTATGAGCCTCTGTATATTCGCTCGGTCCTGCTGCTAAAGTGTCCTTGTCCGCGTGTCTACTAGCATGTGTGTATGAGAAAATACAAGAGCAAATTCTCTCTCAAGTTCCGCTGTGCCCCCACTTTTAATGTACGCCTCTGGAGCCTAACACGCTTGACCTACGTCCACGCTCACGCCTCGTATATACACGTTACAGAAGGGGCGGCTGCAGAAATTTTCTTTTCAAATTTTAATGTTGAGATTCATTTCAGGAAAATATAATAATATTTACTTCTTAATATGTAATAGAATTGTTACCATGACAAGTTCTAGTAAAGTTATAAGTAATTTTGGTAAATATGTGAATATTGTTTTATATATTTTATTAATGCCGGCCCTGTATCGGTCAAACCTATCATACTCGCGGTCCCGACAAGCCAAGCCAAGAATGAATTCATTTCCAGTTTTCAAAGGGCACATCCGAGAGTGGTCCGTCTCTTCTGACAGGCCTTCCGTGTCGATGCGCTTCGACCTAACCTCAAAAATACACAGAGCGTGTTCACTTGAAATTCCTGTTCGAGTTTTGCACTCATAGCCTGCTAAAATATTACAATATAATTCATCATGTGCGCTTATTTATGTGGTAAGTTTTTGTCATCGTTTCCGTTTTTCTTTTGGCTACGTTTAGAAACTATTTATTTTTCTGTCTGATCGGAATCCAATGGGGACCCAATGGGAATCCAATGAACCGTTTTAACTTTTTGGTTGCCGAAGCGAGAAGGAAATATCGATGGCATCCGAGGAATTGTTTAGGGGAAACAACGGCCATATTTCACCGAGCTGGTCGTCTCAGACGCTGGCTGCTATGGGACCGAACACATGCGAGCTAGTGTACGTACGGTATGTATGGACGACGCGACGTGTGTTTGTGTATAGGACAGGAAATAGGTGGTTGTTTACTGGCGTCGACGGTGGGAACTTTGAGTAAAGTGTTCCGACCACTTATGTCTGCTTATATTGTGACGTTTCCACTGAAGGTCTCGCCGAAATATTGTCCTTTCCATGTATGTATCTCTCTCAGAAACATACCTGTACATATATCATTTATATTTCACTTTATCTCAGTGGAATATTCTGCATTCGTCTTTGTAATTACTTATGAAAAAAAACTACATTTGCAATGTTAATTACAGTACAGAAATCAATTGGTCATGATATACCATAACGATAAATTAGAATAGAAATTATTTACATAATTCCTAACGCGATAATACATAATGTTTTATGTAGATTTTGATTTACTGAATAATTGAACATTGTTCTAATCGTAAATCAAATATAATACACGAGAAAAATAAAGTATAAATTTATATATATATACGTAGTATATGTTTTACATGAAAAAAAATTTAAATAAAACGTTAAATTCATTTACAAATCCGATTGCAATTACGTCATTTTTAAATAGTTGTATTAAAATATATTGCTGTTGTAGAGAATGTAAATGTTTATTTAGTAACCACGAGTATGAAACAAAATTTGCAAAACAAATTTGTATATCTATAACCAAACAAATTTGCACATGCATATAGCACTGTTATTATAATTAATAATAATTTTTGCGGAAATAATGAAATCATAGTGCATGGATTATTAAAACAAAATATTTACAAAACATACCCGATTTCGACGAAATAAATGTCAGTATGTTTGATTATTTTCATTGCGATGAGAGGTCGGTCCTTTTTTTACTAGTTTTCCATAATGAATTTGTCATGCTAGTTAAAATTAAAAATGATGACTATACGAAGTTCGTAATGTTTCCTGATATACTTTATCCAGATGTTATAATGAGACACGTACTTACATCCTGAAGGAATAAACAACAAAAGATGACTCACTCCCTGCGTACCATACTTTTTATATACGTCGGCAAAAATATATATTACAACTAACAAGACGACACATTTTTTGTCCAGTTTGAAAAATTGTCTACATTTGCGGGCAACTCTTTCATAGAGTTTTTTTTTGTTAAATTATATTTCAAAAATTATATCCTGACCAGAATTATAATTTCATTATAATCTATTATAATTATGTACACTTGAAGCATCACAAATTTCTTGCTACAAGTGTTACATATTTAATGGAAAACACACCAAATGTACTTTCGTTTTCTCCTGTATCGCACTTAGAAATTTAAACACCTTTTGTTTTATGGCTCATTCGCAACTTATACTGAACTAAAAAACCACACGTAAACGGTCATCAACGTCAAATGAATTTACGACCTGAAATTTCATCACGCCTGTTTTAAATAACATTGCTGCGGCAAATGATAAAGGAGAATTATAGAAAAACAGAGATGGAAATATGTTGAAATGAAATACCACAAAAGATATTCCATTATCGAAATGTTTTTTGACATAGAGGAATGCCGAACAAAGTTCCGAATACATACCTTGTACGGGATGAACGGACAAGTACTTATGTCTTCATTTATGTAAGCACCTCGATATTTTCTAATCCATGTGCTCTGATTAATTGGAACAAGATTCGGTTCTTTGATCGGCTCTCATAGCGGAGGCAGACGACGGTACGGCCGTTTCAGACCTTCCCGACCCTTTGTTGTGCTGGGTCTCTCTATAACTGTTCTCATCCATGATGAGAAACAGATATCATTTGAATACACAAGATGTACAGTGGCGTACGTATGAAATTTTACAAGGTATGCAAACGGATTATAATTCATGAGAATAAAAAAAAGATTTATACTAACTTACCATCAATAAAAAACCATTAGAAATATATCAAACAAGTACGCTAAGATAATTTCAGTCTATCAAATTTGGAATGGTTTATATTTTAAATCCGCTTGTAAATGATTAGTATACCATAGGATCCATTACATGTTTGATGAGTCAATAATTATCAACTAATTTATCCTCAAGTGTAATAGATGCAATAATTCCAGAGTTCGTAGTAATTGAACACCACTGTAAAGGTTCCGTTGGAAAAGGGTTACGATGCATTACGATACAAAGAGAGACAACTATAGTCCCGCGTACTGTCGATGTTGATGTACAGATGGATGAGTTAGTGCGGTACAGAGGGGAGAGGGTGTGCGTGTGTGTGTGTGTGTGTGTGTATTTGGTTTGTTCGGTTGCGTATATATCTATCTATAGGCACAGTGGGATCAGAGAAAATTGAATTGTCCGTGAATCGGAAATGCTGAAATGACAGTAACTGTTTGAAAGAGGATATAGTAATACTAAAAAGCTTCCCGGCTCTGCTGACTCTGTCGGTGTGTATGCAAAGCAATGCGAATGAATAGCCACCCACACGCACACACACAGGCACTCGTCGCTGCTGTTACCCGTGCGGATGAGGGAGGTAAAGAGGGGGATGGCACACGGTTCCCATAATATTTGTGATTGTTTTTCCGACCGTAATGGTCGCTCAATGCACAAATGGTTATGAGAATTAAAAACACTGAACCGGGACCTGGTTCGTTAGGGTACAGAGCTTTTGATTTTTTGTGTGTTAATAACTTATATTTGAATATTGCCCTTTTTATTTCATTCCAATGTATTTCTAAGTGGATTATCGCTTTGTGAGGGAGTATTTTTATTTTTTAATATAAAAATGAATTCGATCAATACTGTGAATGATATCTGCTGCTATTGATGTGTTGATATAAAAATATTAACCAATTAAAAATATAGTATTCATAATAGATTCGTTTATAAGTAGCAAAAATATTTTAAACAACAAAATCTTCCAAGGCAAAGTAGATTAGGAACTATTTACGTATGTTCATTATTCAATGATGTTATAAAAATTTCAAGGATAATGTATAGTTCTTCTGCTAGATGTACGATGTATGCATGTATGTGCACAAACATGCATGTACATATGTATGTATGTGCATGCGAATTCGGAGAGTAGGTACTTTGTGTGTCTCGTTAGACTGATTTAAAGTCGGTTGAAGGCGACGCTCCGGATGTAGGTGAAATATGAACGCTATAAGACCCGTCTCTATCGGTTCGTGTATAGGAAGTTTATGGGCCCGGCGTCCTGGTGTACCTAATAGCGCATATCGTTTCTCCAATGCGCATGCGCACATCTCATATCTCTTCTATATGACCACAATGCATAACCAAACACATTCATTTGTATAACATCACATTCAATATTCTTCAGAATAAATCTGTTGAAATATATTATAAGCAGTAGTTTATAAAATAATTCAAGTAAAATATATAAATACGATAAGAATAAGGAAACAAAAACAGAAATATCATTAAACAAAATGATATTACTAATCAGCAAATAATAATTTCATATAACCGTCATTATCACAATGTTAAAGTGTTAAAATATTAAAATTCAATGACATTAACAATTGTGTATGGGGTCATTATTACTTAGTCACTATTTGCTTTAACTCCAGAGAGAGAGAGAGACATTCGTTGTACACCTACAATGAAATAATTGCAATGACATTCACATTTTCCGAACAGAACATTGTATATTGTAGGCTATTATAAACATTTGATTCGACACAATCAATTGTGATGTGTAACCTTATGTAAATATGTACATTCATAATGTTTTATTTCTTTTCTACACACGCGGGCAAGTCATCTTGCTTTCTCTTTTTGTCCCCCTTCGTTCGAATCACTTGTCCCCCTGGGCCATTCACTCTTACATCATTACAACAATAGATCACACAATAGCAAAGAAATCCAATAATAATACAATGACGCGATACGACAAGTCATATTTAAAAATAAGCTGTACACATTATTTTATAATGTCTAGGTAAATATGTTCACTGAAAATATTCTAACAATTTGCAAATTCATAAATGTGACCTAGTTCTATGTTTGTTGGTGACACTGTAACATACATGAAAACTATTAATGTTTAGAAATTTTTTTGTGAGAAATAAAAATTTGAAGATTTGGAGAAAAATGTCAAACTGCAAAGTTACTTTCAAATATTGTCATTGTTTATTTATAATGAGCTAAATTACTGTATATATTTTTGAAATTTAATCAATTATATCTGTAAACAGTTTAAACATTGTAAATTTACAGAGAATAAACTAATAATATGGAAGTCCGGTTTGAAACTGATAATTCTTATTCGAAATTTGAATAAAGCAAGTTTAGTGTATGTTGGCCTAGTTTTAAACCAAAATAAACTACCATACAGACCCCGATACGACCGTATGACCTTTGGTACTATTCGTTAAAATCGTCATTCTAAATTAAAGGCATTATCTGAAAACACAAAACATTGTTTATATATTCAGACAGTAGATCATTATAATCGAGTGCTACGTCGTGTTTAAACTTTTTTTTTCTTTCCGTTTCTATAACCTTTGCCGTTTATCGCGCGCGTTACACAAAAGGTTCAAGGAACACAATTTTCGGGGCTCCAGACAAATATATATAGTGTTCATTTCCAAAAAAATACATAAGGCGTAAACAAAAATTAATAGCGCTGATAACTCTATCTGAAGTTTGGTAAAATATTGTTGGGAGTTGAAATACGGATTGTTTGTAACGTATGATGCAATGATAAATTTCTAACTAGATATATAGAATACATTATTCATTATGCATTGAATACGAATATCATTATAATTGTCTTGTAACTTACTGTAGTATTCCATAATTTTATCATCAACATTCTATGTAATTTATTTAAAAAAAACATATAATAATAATAATACGTGTGTATTATATTTTATGAATTACAGTGCAATAAGAAACAGTAAAGACTCAATTTACATAATGAAAAAGCAAAAATAATACTAGAAAAAAGATATATGATAAAAAGCTATTAAGAGAAAAACACGGTATGTATAGTTCATGAAAAAAATTATGACAAACAAAACCGTGATATTAGTGGGCGTAGAGAATTTCTTAAAAACCGTATATTATTTTCTGCCTACTTACACCTATTTGCAGTGTGAGTTATTTTAAGATTCTCTTACAAATGGTGCTTACTTAAGATGACATTCTTGAATCGCACAATTTAAAAACAGAATATCAAACAAATTCTTTATCGCATGACACATATCTGTTGTAAGGATGAATTTTATATAAATATTTTGTCTTATAAAAACATAACCAACTCAGTTGTGAACTAGAATATTATATAAATGATCTGTATTACATGGGATTTGAAATAGTTGGTTTTAGGGAGGTATATCACACAGATGTGTGCGTGTGTGTATGTTTGCCATTCTCTGTTATGATATGTGGATGTGTTAGTAGAATGTAAAACGACACTCTGGACCATATGGAAGAGTGACTAGGTCTATAGTTTGTGAGATTACACAATGGATATGCGAGTGAACGATGTAAAAACAACGAAGTCGAGCACCAGAAGCCTGGCCTGTTCTGTTCTGTTCTGTTGTGTGTCGACCATGTACACACAACAAAGCAGACACATCTGTTTGACATTACTCGTCAGACTGTGCATGCTGTCGATGTCTAACAGCATCCGTACCCGTACTCTCGTGTCTTCTCAATAAACGTCCTGTGCACCACAACTTCCTCTGCCAAACAGCAAAACACTTACGACTTCTACACATCATATGCTTTCATTATTAACTAAACAAAGGTATATTCCTGCCAAACAATCAAGACTTTCATTAAATAAATAAAACGGAACAATCTCTTTTTTCTACAATTCAATTACAACAACTTGTATATTCTTCAAAAATTAATTAACAACCGCTCAAATAAATCACAATGTTGCTCAGAAAAAATATACACATATGAAGTATTTTTTTGAATGCCTGAAACTGTTTTAAAGGGGCCGTTTTCTGAGTGTGTGACTGGGGTGTCGCCGCTTGTTGCAACGATATCTTGATTTATTTCTGTTTCTGTTCGAGTTGAGAGAGGCATTTGGAAACAATGAACGGTGTTCAGTAGTCAGTGCTATGGGAAAACCAAACCAACATGTGGTCTAAGAAATGTTAGTTAATGTTAGGATAGATGGGAGTCAGCGGAAATGAACTAAGATTTAGACACATGGATGAAAGGTTGCTTCGAAAATGTAAATACACTAATCAATATTCCTGCTTAAATTACACGCAATTGAATTAATAAAAGAAATATTAAACTTTTTCAAATACAAGTGGATTAACATAAATATTTCATAATATCAAACTGTTATTAACTAATTTATTCATACATATTAAATATAATTATGCAAGTACTGATTCTGAGAAATTAAAATACCAAAATTCCAGATATTGATAATACTCAATACATTCCGTTAATGACAATTCCTATTTGAAAACAATAATAATTTGTATAATAATAAGTAATTATTTATGTTATGTACTATATAGTCCATATATAAATAACACATTTCACATATAAACAAATACAAAAACAATATAAAGAAAAAGTAAATCATATAAAATACTTTTTTGTTGCTATAGACATTGATTTGTGTACATATTATATACATAAGCAAAACAAAACTGATTATAATTCTGGTAGTAATAGCGTTTTAGTAGTAAACAACTTTTTATTCATTATCTGTCTAATATTATGTACAGTGCAGCTGATTTACAGAAATGAATTGTAATTTTATTTAAATTAAATAAATTTTAATAGGAAAACATGCATATACAGGATGATCCGATGACGAGGTCTACTATTGCCATCTTTATTATTTTAAAAGATAGAAGTCGGTTAAATGGATAAAAGTGTAAAATGTTTCTCACTGATTACGACAGAGTAATAAAAAATATAAAAAAGAGCATCAGTTTAATTTCGTATCAATTTTCACTATGGTTCCTCAAAATATACAAGCAATGAGAAAATATGTTTCTCTTAATTAAACCAAATATAACATCTATTCGTTTTTAGCAAAAATTCAATAAGATAAAAAAAAATGAACCGGCAGTGCTGTCGGTTTTAGCAAAAACAGACACACATATAACGGAACCCAATCGGTGCGTATTATTCATCAGGGGCCTTGGCCATTAGCAGTCTCGGCCCGACTAACACTCATGACAAAAACCACATGTCCCATACTGCGTGGGTGCCCGTTTTGTTTCTCAGAAGAACAAAGCTAGACCACTCGAAACAGCCAACAAGGAGAATATGATAATGCTTTTTTTCTCGTCAAATGTTATGCAAAACGCTGGGATATTCCTCGTACACATATTGCGTACGAGATTTCTTTGTCATTCTCTCATCATTTTGTTTTTACTAAACTGATGGGAGACATTGATTATTATTAATAATGTTGATGATGTCACTTGTAAAATAAACAGTCGGTTGTAGTTTGTACTGAAATTCTGTTTAGATACTGTGAATGAATCTCATCATTAGTTCCGAGATCCGATTCTGTTTCCTGGGATTCCGGATGTAACGGGAATGTTTTCTTATATATATACGTTTCATGACGAATTTGTTATATAAAAATTCAAATATGAATTACAGTTGTTTTTTATTATTGAAACATGAGTTTCTGATTCATCAGTTACAGAGGAACTGCTGAAGTTAAGATAGCGTGTAATCTTTATCAGTATTCACAATACGAACATATTATTTATCATTTTCCTTGTATTCTTAATTTTAAACATATAACTAAAGAAAAAAAATTAAATTGGAATGATCTGCACTGTTTTTAATTTGGTATTAAAGTTTCATTTCTGCATATTTAACTGTAAATATTCACCATGCATGTAAAAAGAAGACAGTTACACATAAACAGGCTATTATTTAATTTTGTAATCGGTAAACATGTTGTACATTTAATAAACAACAAGCAATCCAATACATTTCGCCTTATCGAGTCATCTTTGTTATGCTGGAGCATGTATGCGTGTCGTGTTACATTATAATGTATGTACAGTACATATGTGTGTTTGTGTATGTTGTGAATGTTAACGGAGGCTTGTGCGGCGAGGAACAGTAGCCATTCATACAAAGAGAGTGAATCCCTTTTTAATCAGTGTTATAAGTATTTCCGGTAGTGTATGATGAAGAACAGCTCTTTGCCATACCGCTGCCATGTTTAACAATGGTCGTCTTTGTTTCCTCTGTCCATTCACTACACACACTGAACATAACACATAACTCTACTAACAACAGACCAGTCGACCCCGGCATAGGCCCGTAGTGTCAATCATCTGAGGTGGCCCGATATTTAATACCAGAGCTCCAGCTTGTAATAAAGCCTAATGTAATGAACTTGTATATTCCACTCTCTATTCAATACACTAAAACTATAATAGCCTTTGGAATATTTTATACCAGGAACCAACTATATCTGCATTAATTTCTATCATATGTATATTATATAAATTAGTTTTATTAGATTATTTTAATCCACGCTAATATAATAATGCTGAATTTTATTGAATACAATGTGTAACTTATTTTATTTGTTACAGATAACAGCAATTTTGTATAATTATTTTTTTCTATAAAATTTTTTGAGACAGTTATTTTAGTATAAATTTAATGCACATATTATTATAAAACTAGTTGATTTCCGTGCCAATACTAATCTTCAACACAGTAAAAAAAATTAATGATTAAATGTGAAGATGATAATAAATTCTTTCTATAGATTGACCCGACAATGAACGAAACGTGTTCGAAATGAAATAGAGATAAATACTATGACATCAGAAGCAGTAACCTTATTGAGAAATAAGGAAGAGCGATTACAAAACGAAATTAATAGGAGAATACGTGGTTAGTATTCAGAACAGATAGAGCTGGTTACACTGGAACGGGTTTTAAAACTCTAAATGGTAATTTAACACCTCCATAACACGACAGTTCGATATCACAGAGTCGAATCTGAAATAATAGCGGTAACTAATGAGGTATAAACGAGAGACGCTCGCACCGATCTGCGCAATAGAGAGGCTCAACGAATTTACTCGCTTTATCTGTTAGTTATCGACTGTTATCTTCGCACGTTAATTGCCAGCGAGGGAGCGAAGTGGAGGAGAATGCCGCGAGAGTGAACAACCTCACCAAAAACCGGTTACCGGCTGAACGGACGATTAGCATAACAATTGTTGTGTTTCAGAGCGCGCCACAGTTGCCTCTGTGCTTCTCTTCTCTCTCTCTCTCACCCGGCACACACACACAGATGCACAACATTCGTTCCTTCAACGAAACAACCTGTTAATTGTGCAATTTCAGAACGACAACAACAACGGGCCTGCAGATCCCAGTACACACGTAAATACTACCCGCGCGTTCAATGATTTGTAAGCATTGGTCAGTACAACAGTAGCCAGTAACAACAGAATACAACCGTATAAGTATAAGGTAGTTTGACAGAGAATATGGAACAATATTATCGATTGACAGTTCAGAGATGACGAACATTGGGGTTAGGAAATGTTGTGCTAGTTTAGATAATACTAATCACAGATTGTTGTGATTCCAGGCAGTACTCACCGGTGCAGTGTGCCGGCGAAGAAGGTTCCTCCAGTACCGTTGGCGCCGTCAACACATGTCCACCACGGGAGGTGTCCGGCCGAAGCCACTGTTGTGATGTTCTTATCGACCTGCCCGGTCCACTACACTGTCCACTGTGCAATGATCTCACCACTTGTGTGTCTCTTCTTCCTTCGATACCGCTGTGACTGACTGTCTGTCTGTCTGTGTGTGTGTCTGTTCTTCTCTTGCTCGCTGCGTCACTGTTCGTGTGCACTGTCTTTGTCGCACACTTCCTCTGCTTACTACACCGCTTCACACAAAACAAATGAACAAAACAAGGGGCGTTGCGCGGCTCGGATGCTCCTGACTATATCACCAACAGTTCTCTCTTCTCTTTGCTTCGCGATACCCCTTCGTGTGCGCGTACTCGCGACACCACCCTGTATTGTTTGCTCGGCTTCTATTGGTGCTCTCACGGTGGCAGCGGTATTGCGCCGCGCTGAGATGTTCTTCGTTGTGTGAACAAACACCTCAGTACTGCCGATATATTAGTAGAATCGCACGATCACCAACAATAATCATAATAACAACAACAACACTGCAACTGTCCGCGAATGTTTTGCTCTGTGTGTTATACAACCGGCTTATGATGATATCTGTTCGATACTACTGACTCAGTACGTACTACACAGTAATGTGAGAATACTACGCGCACGTGTAACACTGCTTGCCACTAAGTAGTTCGTTCTGTAGTTACTGTTACTAAACTATATATTACGTTTCTGTGTTGCGCACGTATCCGGAGATGCACAACAACAAACGGTAACGCGTGTGTGCGTGTCCTATGCGTACGGCGATGCGTCTGCGAAGCCTAGTCTTTCGGTCGGTAGCGCTCTGCAGCATCCGATGTCCCCACCACGATACATCTCTGCGTACACCCCGCCTTCCACCGGAGTCGCCTCCCATTTCACCCACGTGCGCCGGACCGCCCATTTCTGATCGATGCCCGCTTTCTTGCGCTATCAATGCCCGTTGCCCGCACACTCCTTCGCGCTCCAATTGTTCAATCCTTTGCCAGGACACCGGCGCGAATTGGCATTGTTGTACGTTCGTCGTAGGGCGGAGCTTAAACTCTGTAGCGACTGATGACGCCACCACCCACCCGTGTCAAACAATACATTTATATGTATGTACGAGTATGTTCTTCTCTCTACGTACACGTACATATAAGTATGTTCATCCACCACTTCACATACAAGTATAGGTACATATATGTGTGTATTATGGTAAATATTATGTAACGCGGCGTCATTAATTTCAAGTAGTCAGCTTTGTGCAAAAATGGATGCGACTTGCGTCAAAAGCAAACGGGGACCGCTTGTTAGCACACGGGCGCTGTTGTCTCGTCATGTTTGTACACGAGACATTGTCGACAAAACGGCACAGCGTAGCCGTCTGTTTTCAAACGGCAAAGAAACTGTCGAGCTTCCACATGACAGAATTATTTCAAAGTTTTACAGCTTCATCTAAATGTTTGTCACCACAATTCTCTGCAATACACCAGCTCCATGTTTACTTTGTTGATGTGATGGATGTTCATATACCTACCGTTTTATATAAGAATACTTTGTACAAATGTTAACGTGTAGATTTTCATTTAGTAGCATGAAGGAAGAGTATCTGATATCTCATTTACATCGTATGATAATAATAAGTTTAAATACTACATGATATGGATGGTGGCAATTATCTGATGATATAGAGATGACAAGTGTGCGCACGCGTACAAAGTCTATAAAGTTTCGTTGCGTGCCGCAAGGTGGATCAGCCAGCCCCTTCATTTAAATTTCATGACATTTAATGCACCGCCAAGTAATTGCGTTATAACATTCTCCATTGAGGCGCAGCAGCAGCAGCAGAGAGTCAAAGAGAGCAACAGCAGAGAGCGGTGCCTGTCGTAAACCTCTGGAGATGGCAAACAAGTTACCAAGTCGTTTCCTCATCATCCATGTTTAACCTGCTTGTACTTACTGTTGGTGCTTGTGTTGGCGAGGTGGTGCCGCCGCCAAGCTTGTGCTCAGCTGACAGCTTGGTGTTACTGACTGTGCACAGGGAGTACTGTGGCGTCTTCAGGTTCGTTTGTTTTGGACGGGGGAAAGCCAGGAATTATATATCTGGTAAAACGAGCTTCAAACAGCTCTCCATTATAACTTCCACTAATGTTCATGAAATATTCACCAGGACGTAACCGAGCGGCCTCGTCATACACAGAGGCACACTCTCTGTACTCGGCATACGTACGGTATTATTACCTGCCTACTGCCATCACGCGCAGTCAGTGCTGTTCTGCTTATAAAAGCTCTACCAGAACTGCAATAACTCACACACACACATATATACTACCTACTGTAACTGTATTATATTCTACTGAGTGCTTGAATCATTCATACTAACATTAAAATTGTTATTCTACAAATGAAAGAAAACTTCATTAATTATTGTACAAGTATTTTGCTGATTGTTTTCATATAAGTTTTACCTAGTGATATCTCGGAGAATGCTCATATATGATTTAATTATAATTGCATGTTCGTATATCTGAGTTGCCGAGTGCACGGTCAAGTTGTCATACAGAGTGTAACGAGTGTGAACAAGTGTGACACGCACTCAGTAGTTATACAGTGGTGTGTTACAGATGGGACAGGACGTGCGTTATGCCGTTGTTGCACTGGTGTGTGAGCTCTATAATAAGCTCTCTCCTCCTATCGCGGAATGTCTAATTAGCGGCAAGGTGGGCAAGGAGAACGCGCGTTTCCTCGCACAGGATGCGCTAACTGCCCCGTGCTATTCTTGTATACGTCGCCGGCCGCTCGTTCTACAATGAGTTGAAGAAGACAGACATTTATATATGCGTGTATGTGCAGCAGCGAGCGGCAGCAACAGAATCGCACCGGCCGCTGCTGTCACGATACAGTCCCGTGAATGAACTCTGTGCAACGTTGGCTCGTTCGCACTTCCGGGAGCTCCCCGCACCGCCTGCAGCATCGCACGGACATGAATGAATCGCGGCGAGAGGACAGAATTAGCCTGGACATGCCGCGAGGGCGAGCGCGCTGGAACACCGTGTTTCTATTCATAACCCGCTGCGTGCTGCAGGCCTCCGTGGCTTGCCTGATCTACTTTCCTCCACTAACACACAAGGTCTGTCCACTCACTTTACCAGTACAGCTACACAGTATAGCGCAGCAGCAGCAGCAGCAGCAGCAGAGCAACAACTCTCAACTCACATGCACATTTGTGAACCATATCTTCTTCCATTCACAACACAACACAACACAACACAACTACTGTTCATGATTTCATTGTACAAATATTCTGTCATTTTAACAGAATAATAATCTTGATCTTAGATTTGCATACAAATGACTAAATATAAACAAATATATTACATCAACATTTCTAGATACTCTTTAGTCTTTTTTTCATATAAATTATATACTATTTATATAAAATGCCCTGCTTGGTGAATGACATATTGATAAGTGAGCTACTAGTAAATATATTCGTTTTATGAAAATCATTCATTCGTGCTTTAAATTCTTCTGTCCTAGTCCATTCATTAACAAGAAATATCCGGTTTAAAACATGACAATCAATTAATATTGCTTGTTAAAAAACGTTTCTTTACGTACGCATAAGAAGAATGTAATAATTTCAAGATTTCAGTCTCTGTATATATGTATATATACTACACTGTGCAACACTGAATGTCTCCTCTGTTCAACGATCGATTGCCGAACGCAGATGCATCTAAGCGCCCGCCTTCGGACATTGTAAATTTTTAATTTATTCCATCATTTCCACGAAGACATTGGAAGAGAAGAAACCATAAAAATAGAATGCAGTAAAATGGAGATAAAATGAACGTGCAAGAGGTTCAATAAAAAAGGAAATACGTCAGGAATCGAAGAATGCCTTGGAAGGAGTGTATAAAAATTTTACGGTCACGGACGAGACGACGATGTGGTCTTTGTACAATGCACGGATGCAGCAGTTCATGCATCGTGATGCAGTGCAGTACAGTGCAGTACAGTTGTTAGTTAGTGCACCCGGGTGAATGACAGATGTCGAACCCCCGCCGTGGAGGAGGCGTGAATCGTGCACGCTTCTTCTCGTCCAACACAATGCACATCTTGGCATCCAGTCAACGCGCAAACTGTCCAGTTACGTTCCATTCTACACAAGCGTCAGGACCGGCTGCAGAGCATTTTATCAATATGCAAATAGGCAAATCTATTAAATCTTGTATTAATTTTATAATGAAATAATATAATTTTATGCTATTTACCTAAAAAACAATCCAATTTTTCCATTGTATTTAGGAGATTAGAAAATAATTAAATAAATATCAAAGCAGATGTGATGAAACTTATATAGATTTATAGCAACAACAGTCAAGATATTATATGAAAGGTAAATTTGATTCTTTAGAATATACAAGGCCAGTCCTGTATATACACTTACTTTCTTGAATTAAACACGTCAACTGGAGACATGTGTGAAACAAAACTAACAGCAGTGTCGAGATGAACCTCTACGAAGAGTTCATCAAACAGTAAACATTAAACATGTCCATCACTTAGTACAAGCTTGGAATTGTTTGCACCAAGTGTCTATTCTGCACACTGCAAGCGCACAATTAAAAATCTCTTAACACAAGAATGACTGCTTATTATTACACCTAACTTATTCATATAAGAAATCATGTATTGTAATTTGTAATTGTCAAAGTGAATTTCTATAGAATTTCCATATAAGATTATAACTAACTTGTTTCATAACTGAAGATAAATACATATTGTAAAAGTATTAGAATTTATATAAACATTTAATTTCTTATAAAGTAAATACCTACAAAAGATAATTATTTTAAAATATAGGCCACATTCCTTACAGTACTGTTATTCGTGTCACAAGAATACTTTCAAACTATTATTTCATGTAATTGTACGTACGTACACAGATGATTAAAAGTATAAAACCTAGAACAGTAAATAGTATCTAAGTATATAATTGCTCGTTATTATAATTATATATTATGTGTGAATATTACAAAGGTACATATACATATATTTACTCCTTGTATGTAGATAGTGAAATACCTGGTTTGTAAATGATTACTGGCCCAGCGTTGTCCATCCACTAGCTACGCCTATGTCTCCAGGCGGCCTCTATAAATACCTGGGGCAAGTAGATGGCAGTGCGGTGACGCGCAGCAGCACGTGCCCGTGTCAGGGTTTTCCATTGTCTGTGTTGGCACCGCGCCGGACGGAAGCCGGGGGTGGTGTTCGCACTCCCCGAGCCCGGTTATTTCGGGCCCGAACGCAATTGTTACTATGCGCGCTTTTGAAGTCGGGCCTAATTAACTCTGATACTTTATCGTTTACCTAGGCTAGACCGTCTTGTATCTAGGCGTGCGGGAAACAAATGTACATCCGGACCGCACACGAGCAACGCGATACAAGTCGAGAATTGTTACTTTCATAACGGACTAGAGAGTCCGTATATGGATATATGTTATGTATGTACAATTACATAATGACAACGGTTATTTTAAAGCAATATTTAGTTGATATGTACATACATATAATAACGTTTCTCAAAAAGTGCCTTTTAAATTTGTAATATCAAAATTAAGTTTTTGTTTCTCATACAAATTCATTCATTAAATTCTTATATAACATACATAGAAAAAAGTAATTTAATTCTGAAATTTATATTCGATACACTTGTACCTGTACATAAATAGATAATATAAAGAATGAAAAAAGAAGAATATTGCCCAGTTCGAAACATGAACGAAATATTCTTGTTCGCATTGTGACGCAAATAAAAGGCAAAACAAGCATACTGTGTTAATGATTTAGTATGTGACAGATGCAGAACTATTCTGTATTCACTCTTTCTTTCCTTCTTCCACTGTCACGAATACACGTATCGCTCGCTGCTAGCTAGATTATATTCTCAGGTATTGTACGCTCTGGTGTCTGGTATGAATGGTGTTGGAGCGAGCCCGTTGATTGGGGCACAGGTTCACGGAAGACATATGTGCTACTGTTGCCCCATCAAATATTTGGCAAAAGGCCACGGCAGCGCAGTCGACCACCTAGGTGATCTCTCGACTGTCCGCTTCTTCGGCCGCTCGTCAATGAAATACTTGTAATTTCTTCAGACACCCAATTTAACCTCTCGCATCACTATCATCTAGTTCTAGACATTTCTTTTCCTACATATTACATTGCGTCTTCAATTCACATCGTGGTTTTCTTCCCGCGAATTCTTTGGCAATATTCTTTTTGCAACTTTGCTGCTCACCATTTTCTTTCAACATTTCTTGCCGGGGTCATGTCAGCACGGAGTGATTGAAGAACCCGAAAGTAAGATAACGGGTAGACGTGATACTAACGCGTATATGTGCATGTGTATACCTCTACTCCTGGGCACAAGTCGAAGGAGCGCGGTGTTCGGGAGACGATGAGGCGCCCGGTGTGGATGTTAGGCGAACGAATGACGAGGTGATTATCTGCGGATGGAACGTATCTCGGTAGTCCATCAGCTTCGAGGCCGAGGTCGGGAGGTGATCTTGCGCTGCTGACAGCTCCGACGCGGCCAAATGATTAATGACACTTTGCATTAACACTCATTGACAAACATCGCGCATTGTCGTCGCTGTGAAAGGCGACACGACGAGAGGGAAACACACGCTTTACTTCTCTCATACGCTCTCTCTCTCTCTTACTCTCCATACGTTTCACTTCATGTCTCTCGTTCCTGGGACCACTCTGCAAGTCAATTACATCGCCCAAGTGGATCTGATCCCGCCGTTATGCTAAACAAAAGCGTGTTCTACTCCCGAACCAAAGCATTATTGGACCGTCACAGCCTTAACATTTTCATGTCGTTATCGTGCCTGGCGCACAATGTGTGTTATTCTCAACAATTTCACTAATACAGTCATTTTAGACCGAAATAATAGCTGCGTATAACACGTAATTAGCTATATCCTGTCTTGAAAGGCATAATAAGAACAGATACGTGCAACACACACTAATTATTTCTTCTGGTGAAGCATGTGAATGGAAGAAAACAGGGAGAATTCAACGATATAGTTCTGGTTTTGTTATATTTGTTTCAATCTTTCTTTGGTATTTTAAAAAGTACTGGGGCGGTTACTCTTCAAGCGGACGTAGGTGAATAAAACATTGGTGTCGGTATGCTATTTAAGTAATAGTATATTGTGCTTAGGTATTATGTTATTGCTCAAGTAAACCCTCTGAAATTGCACATATTGCGACAGTATATATATTCTTATGTTAAGCTTCTATTTTGTTAGTAAAGTCCATTTAAAATTAAGCCATTGGATATTGTAGAGAGAGAGAAGAGGAATTACATAAAAGGTGAACGTTAAAGTTAGCAGAGGTTTCACGGGACAGATGGATGGACGGGTGGGTGGGTGTAAGGGAGTCGGGGAGTCGGGGAGTTGGAGACTGCGACGTCCTCACTGCAGCCAGGACTCGTCGCGGCGTGTTATTTTATAACAGAGAGTATTCAGAGGCTCGGAACAGTTTCAATTACCGGGGCCTTTAGAAACTCGACAAGCAAGCGGGTGCATGGCGTATAATGGAGCGTACGGTATTAGAAATCTCAATCTAAAATCCTACGATTGTCTGCACGTCCATTCAACACTGAATCTTTACAAGTTCGCTCGTTCGCTCGCTCGCTCGCTGGTTCGTTCATTCGCTCCGTTCACTGTCTGAACTTGCATGGTCATATTGCCGCGAGAAAATCGAAAAGTTTCTCTATCCATATAGAGAAAATTATTTCGCATTAATTTACAGCAAGCGCATTAAGAAAAAAGAGGAACTGTGAAACTAATATAAACAATATTTAAATATGATGTTTATATTTCCATAGTAGTATTCCTTATTTACTTATCTGCATATAATTTTAATTACTCTGAACTCTGAATCCGCATGTATACTTGCAGATTTTTAAATTGTCGTTGTTATTTTGCAACTTGTTAGTTCGACGTACAGATGGCAGTTGTGAAACGATAACGGAGATATAATAATTTAATAACAGTTACAAATATTCATTCTGGTCAGATATTTGAATAACTAATTAGTTATCGGGTTCAAATACCTTAAACCGGTTTCAAAATATGTATAAACAAACAGCGTTTTTAGTTAGAAAAAAACGAAATGTCCCCGGGAAACAAAATAAAACTGTTGCTTGATACTTATAAATCAGGTGGATTATTTATCAATGCAGATTAAGGTTGTTGGAACGAGTTTGGATTTTCTTAAGTGCTGGATATGTTCAATCGGGAGCACATTATCACGTGATTGACTTTAACTATGAATGAAAATTAAATCCTTTCGTGAGTGATAGTTGTTAAATTTAGTAGTTTGTAAATATTACCTTGTGTGGGCCAGGTCTTGTAAAAAAACTAGATAATTTATATAAACATCTAAGAAAGGCATTTAATAACATTAAGTTAAATTTTTGCTATGGCCATTTCATATATAGTTTCATCTTTATACCATAATTATATACAGCACTCTGTGATAATAGGTAACGAGTGAAGTCAACTAATAAAAATACATTGAACAATGTTTGAATACATGGTATTAAAGAACTACCGTTAGATAATGTCCATTGATGTTAGAATGAAATGACGCATCATAGAAGCATATAGTGAGGTGGCAAAAAGGATGCAAAAAGTACGGGTCTTTGTAGGTATTGTGTCCGTTTTCATTACCGGTGGAAACTCTTGACTTTGCGGCCAGCAGAGTCAAGCATTATTACGTTTCAAGTACATGTTGAAAACGTCCAGTGCACACTTCACCATCGCTGTACGATTTTCATTTTATTTTTTAATAATAATGACCGGCAATTGTTGGAAGCTCGTTGCTGAAGTGACTAGCTGCCAATATGGAATTAGGAGAACGGCGATACGGTGCCATTATACCAGGTCAACAGGGGTGAAAGCACCCTCTCGCTTCATACAACCACCCCACCCCACCACACCACACCACACTACCACTACTACCATGACGCTGTTTTGCTTATTAGAGAACCCGCACATAACCACCACGTACCTACTACATCAATATGTTTTTCTTTCTCTTTTACTTGTACACCATGAATGCCATTATTGTTGCCCGAAATGCAATTAAAGGTAATGGTTATTTTCATTTGGTTAAGTGAACTGAAATTTGATTTATTTCTGACGTTCGCATAAATGAAATAAATCCAAACTTGTTTTGTAATAATCTATTACAATAAAAAAATTAATTTTTTCTTTATAATATTTGTTTCCTTTCTAATTGACTATATTTCTGTTAAAATAAATGGTTGACCACGTTGTCATCACTGTAAATTAGATTCAAATAAGTATTCGTATATGATTTGTGATGGTCAGTGGTTAGACTGAGAAAATGGGTTTAATAATATTTGTTTTTTGTAAATTATGATTTATGATGCACAGCGTGTATCGATGTAGTATCCACTATTCACAGCCAACTCTATTCAATGAGGCTTCGTTAGTCAGTTTTTCCATGTGCTAAAACTAACAAGACGCACACAGAAATAAATAATCCGTTTTTAAATAAAGCGCTTCATTAATTAAAGCAAGTGTTTTAAGTACAAGTTGTTGGAAAACCCGTTAATATATAAGAAAATTATAAATATATATATATATTTATTTATTTATTTGCATTCCTAGCGGAGCGGAGAATAGACATTTGAAATAAAACAAAATTAAGTGTGTCATTTACAAAAACTTCCCAGCTACGAGAAACCATAATTTTGCTTTATTTTCTTGGCTACGCGTCATTTTTTCTCGGGCCCATTGACATTCTACAGATGTCCACGGCAAAAATATACGACACACATTTCGACAGCTAAAAAAAGACCCAATATATTTTGTTGTTCGACGATTAAGAACGAAATATTTCGTCGTGTCACCTGTTCATTAAAAATATAAATATGCGAGTTTATACCAGATATTCGTTACGCAATTGTAATAGAGTAGGAAGGGGGGGAGCGGGGGTGGAGGATTGAAACTAGTTTAGTTATATGGCAACTATGCCAAGGTATTTTACAGTTATCATTATAAACAAAGTACACTGTAAATATTTTAATCGATATTCAGTATGTATGAACAAGTGTAGTACGTCCAGTATTCCAACAGATGTCAGTACCGACTATACCTGTATGGATGTATGTATCAGTCTATATATGTATGTTTGTATCAAGCAAATTTCCCGCTGTTTACATAAGCAATTCAGATTTCTGATCATGCAGTACCAATGAACTCGAAACTGGCCTCCCAGTAGGGAACATATTCTGCAAAATATTCGCATAGGTAATCCAAAAAACTTGTATACGTATCTCCTAATGAAGGAATATAGATAATATGTGCAAACATAAATTTCACATTTTAACTAACCATATTAATTAAAATACAAATTTATCGATATTTATTTAATAATTCAACTTTTCAAATAAAATGATATTATAGTTAATAGGCCTACTGCGATCCGATCTCTAGCTATATCCTAGAATTATCTAGAAACTGTTAGAACCAGCTCGGGAACTTTTATTTTACAAAGATGTTGGTTGCTAGAGAAAAAAAAAGAACAGTTTGCTTACTCGCTAACTTGTTTTGCGGTAGCCATTAATGTATTAAATTGTGACGGGTTTGTAATTTTATTCTTTATTGCACAGCAGGCTGTGAACATATTCCCCCCCGCCCCACTTCACCCTTGTGCATAGGCCGCGAATTACATGCATATACAATGTTGTACAAGACAATTTCAGCTCGGGTAAATATCCGTATAATACAGGTGACATTAATACAATATAGTAATTACAGTAAGTGTTTGTATATCTACATTCGCATATGTGAGATTGTGACCGTTTCAGATTTGGTGGTATGATTTTCTCCCTATACAGTAGCGTCGTATTATTATATATTTAAGGGTTATTTATATAACCTGCACATACATTACATAATATACACTGTAAATATACAAGTATAATTGATTTGTATAGATGAAAGCATACATGAATGTTGCAACATTGAATAGATTGTAATAATAATTAGATTTGAAAGAAGAAGCCCCCGATGGTAGCGCCACTGTTTGAAAGTGTCTTGCGCTCTCCTATTTTTATCTCATCGCGCAACTATTCGAATTTGCATATCTTGATGACCAGCGCAGTTAAACGCCGAGACGTAATAGGCATGGCCGTCTTTTATTATAATGAGAAATAATGATCTGGTTTCGTATAATATTCAAATTAACAACACAACTCACAGAGATGCTGTGATTTTTTTATACGTCCATACTTATACATACAATCAACACACACACACACACACACACATAAATGATGCATATGTATGTATATTCAGTTCTGTTTGAATCTGAATATATATATGTGTTTGTGTTTGAATGCAAACGTGCGTGTTTGTTTGACTGTATATATGTTTGCTTTGTATATATGTGCGTGTGTGTATATTTATTACAGATCTCCATATATGATTTGCCGGGCTAATTACAAACCGCGTGGCCCCGCTGTCCGTTCAATAAGAAATAGAACATACATTACAACACTACAGTTACATTGTTGTCCATTTTAATTGGTTGTTTCATTAGCATCGAAAATTTATTTGATAAAATGGGAGTGATTTCTAATCGAAAACGGTAGCTATCTCATATGTTTTACTGCAACATGACACGAATATAAATCAGTAAACTCAATAAACATATAGCTTCATTTAAACTTTAATGTTTAATTGTGAAATATTGTTCAGCCAAATGCAGTATACTTTAAATCATCAAACGAAGACTCTTCTTCTCTATAAATAGCATCTTTAATGTTTTCAAATGAATATTGTTCAAACAAATTTTATTACAATATAATTAAACTCCCTGCCGTGATAATAAGAAAAAAAAAACGTCAAGAGAAAATGTCGTCTCCTTTATTCTTTTCTTTTTGCAACATCCGGTGATAGATCGAAGTAACAGTGTGCAGGGTGGAGTGTAGTCTGTGGCTGTTTTACAAAGATCCAGAGCGGAATGACGCTGTCACGACTACACAGACCCTTATCTCATTAGTGTGTTTTTGTTTCTAATTCTTCATTTACGTAACCCTTGCCGGTGGTGTAGCTTGGTGCGACCACCCCCGGTGCTGCACCAGCTACTGCTGAAGTCGTCGCGGAACGTTGTGACGTCTGCGAGGGACGCTGGGACGCACCCCTCCTGCTGCTGTTATTGTGGCGTATTCACAATCTACGGAACAATGTTCGCGGCTGTCGAAGAGCACTTCTGGATTATTTTTAAATTCAAGTGAGACGAACCTTACTCTCCTACTTCGCGCTCATTAAATCTACAACCATCAATGGACGTGGAGGTAAACCATCCCTCGTTTTTGTACATTGTGGAGTTCCATAGCGTTCTTCGCTTATTTTTTTTTCTTTTTCTTCGTTCTTTTATTTTTTATCATCTCGGAATGAGAGGTGGCTACGGGAATTGTTGTTTGTCTGGCGATGTGCAGTTTTTAATTGGGAATAACTGAATACAAAAGTTTTGTCTTTTAATTATTACGGGTTCGTTTAATTAATATGGTTCTTGATGTTGTTGAGGAAAATTTTGGACTAAAAATGTACTTTTAATTTGTATTATAACATTCTGGATATAGCATTATAATTTTGTAATATTTTATTATAGTAATCAATATTGGAAATCTATTCTATTTCATAGACATTACACGAATACTTATCTGTTAAGCGGAGTGTAAATGTCATTAATGTATATGCAAGCACCTGAACGGTCAGCGAAGCGTGACAGATTAAATTGTTGTGGGTTATGTTTGCAGAATTTCATAATAATGGTTAAATTGTTTTCGAATCCGGTATTTATTACAGCGCATTATGTAGATTTATTCCAAGACTCATTGGAATGTTATATAGCTAATTTGGTCATATGCTTGTTTCGCTTTTACACAATTTATTTCAGAGATTATCTTAAGTAGCGGCAATCGCGTAGAGTTTTCTGTTTTCGTTGTAGTTGTTGCTCAAGACACGCATGGGCGACACATTGTAGAAAGTCGATGGATTAACCCGAAAGTAATCTCATTATTATTCACGTTAATTAGAACAATATTAAAAACAGGTTCAGCCTTCGCAATAATAAGGCGCCACATTTACTTTATATGGATATAACTGATGTTTACGCGATATCTTATTATACGATAAAAATTCAATCTTTTGTGAAAAGGATTTCCAAATCATTAATATTCTGTTTTCAAGCCAAGTTTTTAAATATTTCTAAAAGATGCCCCCTCCGGTGACGAGACATGTATCGCCGCTCATGAACGTACAATGCAATACTTAGATTTATTTATAATACAAGTGTTTCAAACAATATAAATCAACAGTAACGTATTTTTAACGCATGTAGAAAATAAAGTTACTACACGCTTTGTATAAATTATGGTCGGATCAAGTGAAACTCTTCATGTTTTACATCTAATTTACGTTTTCCTCTTCATAAATTACCCACTTAAATTAAGACCACCCGTGGATTTAAAACTTGATTTAAAATGCTTTGTTACATTTTTCTACAGTACTGTTCAACTTGGCACAAATACCACAAGAAAAACTAAATTTTACTTGTCTTTATACACTGTTGGTCTTATCGGCCATATTAATTCACTGTCATTTTTTCAGTGGGTTGATTTTACAAATTGAAAGTTCGCGTATTTCAAAGAACATATGTATTTGGAACCAAAAAATTGTTGACAATTTTTCAATCGTATTGTTTATAAGCAAGAAGCAATGTTAAATATATAAAACTATACTTTACCCTCGATGATATTAATTCACTGAAGATTCTGCTTCATTTTACTGTACTCACCTGTAAAAGAAATATCAATTAATATTTGCAATATACATGTTAACAACAGATGTATGTATGTATAGAGAAATAACACATGTCTGTTTTGTATAATGAAAATTGTTATTAATTTTGTTTAATGAATTAATAAAATATAGTCAATAATTGGTCAAGTTTATAAATGTATTTAGCAATACAATAAACTGTAAAGACGACTAATTGGCTTACATTTTGACAAAATAGAAACACTTAAATTTCAACCGGAAATGAAATACTTGTAAAGGGTGGCGTCCTGCCAGCTGTCAGTTGTTAAAAGAAACATATGTATGTATGTGATTCGCTACATCGTAGTGTGAAGTAACGTTTACCTAATAACATACATACATTATGTATTCCTATGCATATAATTACAATATACTAATATAGTTTTAATATCTGTACGATAAAATCACTCTATTTTTATCAAACAACAACTATGTAATATGCAATGACTTGTTTTACAGCAATTCATATAACCTTCTCCTGTTAACAATGTAGTTTATTTTATTCAGAAAAATATATAAATCATTTATAAATATACTTCCATATAAACACAGTCGGTTTAGAATGTAGAGATGTATACATGAATTATATTAATTTGTTCGGTTGCTAAATCGTACTAGTATGTGAATAAAAACAAGTATGTACATGTTGTTGAAAACTGTTCAACAATCACTGTCATAGCGTAGCATAAAGCCGTTCAAGACCTCACATCCACATACAAGCATTAAATACTAATTGCAGTATTTACATACGCGGATAGAACAGCGACACTATTAACGTGGACGTATAAAGGATTGAGTTGAGATTTTTCTCCTCCTCTCCTTCTTAGTCTTCTTGCGGTTGTGTGTGTGAGTACGTCTTGAACGCACTGGTAAGACTACATAATTATTTTTTACGATGTAATTCTACTGCACGTCACCTATTGGACTTTATCTCCTGTAATCAAGGTGGATAGCTTCATTCCATGTAGGCGCAAATTGTGTAGATTAACATTTTTCTTCTGTTTCAACGTGGATATCTGGCTCGTGAGCTTTCGTCGTTTTTGACGAGATTACACGAAGGATGTTACAGGACTAATTTGCATATTAATAATGCCAAGTACTGTATTCTATGCACGAATCAATTTTTTATTCATTGACGTTGTTGGAAAAATTAATAACACCCAACTTTACTAAGACTACACAAGATTGCTGCGTACTTCAGAAGCTAACCAGCATTTTTCCTGCCTCAAGCTTTCATTTTACACACAAGTATAATCGATTTCGTTTTACACACAAGTGCAAAATGAAGAAATAAATGTTTCTCTCTCCGATGACTGTGTTTAACGTTTTGCAATAAACGTTTTTACTGATATAATAAATATGCTTGCATGACAAGTGATGACACGCAGATAAATATATGATTCCAAACATACACGTATTATGGTAAAAATGATCCGAGTTATATATTTTAATCCACTCGTACGGAATGATATAATAATAAATATAATTAAGTAGAATATATTGTACAAACATTACTTATTATTATTCATTTCTAATTGGCAGTGTTTCGGTTTTACACAGGCATATACTTGTAGGATTATTAAATCAAAATTAAATAGCTACGATAAGTGAGTAATTTGTTAATAGTTATTACAACATTTCTGGCGCGTGTACGTAGTGCGCGGGCGCGAGCATGGCACGCGATCAGACCTCTGATTCGACAAAAATCACACGTGAGTTATTAGCCTTACTATAAACGGCATGGTACCTGTTACTACATAACATGCTTATATACACATACATATATAAATATGTATAAACCTATGTAAAATATAGTTGCATATATAAACACAAATAATAATAATCATACTTTCACACTACTACATTTCATTTAGATGCAAAACAATCCAATGTATTATTTCTTAGTTACAACAACTGTTTATATCTCTGGTGACACTTGAGAATCACTGTTCTATCTCGTGTACATGTTCCTACAGGTTAGTAAGGTTCTCGAGACGTGTTGTAACTTGAATTCAAATGTGCTACGTACATTGAGTCCAGGACAACATGTTTTATTTCACTCGTAGCTGGGAGCGCGTGATGCGTGTGCGTGTTTGCTTTCTCTGTTGGCGTATAATTTGTCTTTAATCGGTGTTCGGTGCGTGTAATTGTACTGAATTATTTAATGTAATGGATTCTTGAGATCCGTTCAGGGTCTGGTACGGTTGGGATTTACGTACTGTAAGCTAAACGTTCGTTTAGCAGATGTTCAGAGAAGTACAACTTTCCAGATAGCAAAAGCTACACAACAACAACAACAACGACAACGCTGTGGAGAAATCAATGTATAATTACACGCTTGTGTAAATATATTTGCTTTATTGATAAATTTATACAAAATTATATGTTTATCCAATACTTTATAGGCAATTTAATTATGATTTAGACTTTTCACAGACGTTTATATTACAAATTAATTTGACTCTTTTCATCAGCAAGCTTTATTCCATCCAATAAATGAAATTTATGCCACAATAAAATTAATCACGTGAAACAAATTTTTACAATGAGATATTTCTGTCATTAACATCCGTAATTGCTAACTTTTGATTATCCACAATATTTTGGCATGAGATACAAAACAATTTTCATTCTACTAGCTGTACATCTGTACATATGCTTTGAATGAAAAATTGAAATCCAAAGAGCAAATAAAAACTGAATACAAATATCAGTATAGAAAATTGTCTGTAATCATTCACTATTAAACTTGGTTGTCAAAGTTTTAAAGAAGTGTAACAGTACTCGCTCTTTGAACTAGCAAGATAATAAAGACCAGCAAAGTACAAAAATCTCTCTCTCTTTAAAAAATGAACACGCGAGTTTAGAGAAATGGCAGTTGAACGGCGGCCAAGTTACGAGTGATCCATCTTCATACAGTATCAAGCGGCGATATTACTGCGGGCCCAACACACACACACACACACACACACACATACACAATTTATGGTGTAGATGGGAAATAATTGAACCTGCTGTTTTCTGTTTTCTTTTTGAACTGAAGAGGATGTTTCGTCTTCCATCTCACGGTACTGTATTTTGTTATAAATAAGACACCGTTCATCTGTTTTCCTTCATTTCGGCATCCGTTTGTGCGCATGCGTTTGTCTGTACGTCCGCCTCGTGAGCTTGTAAACATACGCGGCTCGTTAACGGGTAAAAAAGTCAGGTTAGGGGAGTAAAAGAGATGATTCTGTTAGAAGACGAATATCATGTGTTTTTGGGGGAAAAAGTGGCAAGCTAAAAAGTACCCTCGTTTTTAGTTTTAAGCTAAAAGGTTATTTGTGTTTTTATGCGGTTTGTCAGTGTTAGCTTGGGGATGTAGACTACCAAAGAAGCCATATTGTCTGTGTTATATGCTAACGATAAAAGAACCGGACATGTATTTAGCACTGTCAGCTCGTTTCTTTTTACTTTTCGCCTAACAAAATTATTTTAACTTATTTAAATATAATTACTAGGTTATAATACCACATTGAACATGTATATAATCATTTATTAATTTTATTCGAAATATCAATCATAATGAATTCGTACTCAATCTAATATATGATAAGTTACAACTGTTTTAAATACAAATATGTATCTAAAAGTAAGGAATGGACATTTCTAAAAATTACTTCTGGAATTGGTTCGTTGACTTTTACTTTACTTCTCAAAGTAATTATTATAATTTTAAATATTAGGGTATGACCCTAAACTATACTAGCATAAAGCTTCCTTGCTTTGACCACGGTCCCAGGAGATACACACAAATCTAACAGATACTAAAGTTCCGGTGAACATAATAAAACATTTATAATCGTATGCAAACAAGATTCAAATCGTATTCTGGTCCGGTCCACGTTCGAAACTAAGCGACATCGGACACACATCACGTCTTGCACTGATCCTGGACAGCTGAGAGTTACGAAGAAGAAGAAGAAGTCGTAACTCTAAAAGAGAATACTCAGTAGACAAACACCGATACGTTCCAGGTGGGTGTTGGACATTTTATAGCAAGCAGGTGAATATAAGACAAATTTATTATAAGAATTAGAAGGTAGATTTTCTCTTGCTTGAATAACGAAATAAATATTTAAAATAATATTTGAATGTAATGGTACAGGATACTTTTTGATACCAGTTTTTCTAGCATTTCAGTTACTCCGAAATTAATTTACATCGTCTATTCGATCTTGACCATTGCATTTATTAATTTTATCCGGGAATGATTTTTTCAGAAAACTAATCAACATCCCGATAATGATTTCAGAAAAAGTGTAAATTTTCATTAAAGACTAACTTACACGTAATGTGAAAAAAGAAATGATAAAAAGAGCTCAATAGCGCAAGGAAGGATAATTACGCAGCTATAACCTTTTCGACCTGTAACGAAAACAAAAACTGCATTTTGAAAACATTGCACAAGAGCGACTACAGCGCTTTAGCTGGTGCGGCCAAAGAGTGAAGACTGTTTGATCAATGCTTGGGAAATTACTTGGTGGCAACGTCAAGGGACATTTTTCACTTTTCGACCCATTGATATCGGCGTATACTTCATTAATGCTTCTCGTTCGAACAAAAAGTAAAGTTTAGACAGAGAAAGAGTGAGCGAGACCGCTGAATGCAATGAAAGCCACCAAGATAAAGGAATGAAAGCCACCGACGCCCGCGTTCGATACTACAGACTTTTCAAAGAACGACGCCTGCCTGCCTGCCTGCCTGTCGATGCACACACGGCCACCACCGCGCTCACAGCAATACAGTTACCTACCGGTAACCATTGTTACAATGTTTTAATCAGTGGCTGTATTGAAATTCTCTAATAATTGCTTTGTGAATAAAGTTATTTTCAATTAGAACTGTGACATCGAGTAAATTATTTCTCCAGCACAATCAATAATACATATTCATTTATAATATAGAATAATACAGATGTAAAACATTTCTCATTTCAACTATTATCTCTAATTGTTCTCGTCCGCCTTTTTACAAATCGTTGCCACAAAATGTACCTTGTGAAACCACACCCTTGTAGCAAATACTAGTGTATAAATCCCGTGGTTTGCCTACGAGCATGACGGAGATAATGCGAGGCGTAACTAATTATTGTGGTGTATCGGTGACGGTGTCGTCTGCAACGGGCGTTGGCAGATAGTACTAACGTCGCTGCTGTCGCGGTCATGATTAATGAGGAACCTATAGCAGGCACGCGGTTTAAGGATACAACACACACACACACAAGCGAATACTGTTCGCTTTATCGTGACGACGGGCTAATGCCTTTGCAAAGCCGTCAATGGGATGAGGGTGACACAGGGATGAGAGGAGAGGAGTGGGAGGGGGAGGCGAGACGTCCCACAGGAACACCCTGGCATACACACATTCAAATGAATAACTGATTAAATATATCAGTGTTCGATGATACGTGACACGCATGATCGGAGTTTTTATGAAAACTTTTTCAGAGATTCTGAATTGATGATCGTCGTCGACAGTGTTCTGATGGGGGTTCACATATTCCAGAAAAGAATTTGAACAGAGCTAGACTCGAACATGTTTTGTTATATATGTACTATAAATACATCTTTCATTTTCTGAAAATATCACACTATATTGAAATACTGGCAAGTAACGTAATATTTCGATGTGGACTGGCCAGAATACTAATAAAATATGTATGTATACGAGTATATTAGAGTAAATTAGTACGTATAACTTATAGAGAAATAATGTATGCGACAAATATTTGCAATGTCTAAAATATCAGACCAGTTTAGTACTCAGGAGGCAGGAAACATTTATATTATACACACTCGTAAAATTTCAAATTTTCGTGGCGACGAAATGTAAACGGTGCCTGTAGGCGTTGGGCATCCATTTCAAAATTATAACTTTGTAAAATCAGTTATTAATATTTCTCTTTATATTTATGGCCTTTGTTTACAACTAGTAAACATTTTATCTAGTCTAGTGTGTTTTGAAATATCTGGATTAATTTTAGAAATGCAGTTAATATTCCTGTTATTTATGACGGCTTTTAAAAAATACAATATTGACTTCCCAGAGATAAAAAGGTAAAATATGGTTAAAACAAAAAATTTTTACATAACTTGTCAAGCGCTTTTTCTTATATGAATTTATAAACTATTCCAGGGGTCTTTGTACTCTTGTAATTAGTTGCTCATTCAGGTGGTATTATTTCAAATTAATACTTGTAACAAAATTGCGAGTTTACAAAGACCACTTATGGAAGCATGTAAATCTAAATCCTGTGTCTAATAATGCATATTACTCTTTGTCATCGTTGCCAATCCGTCATCGTAAAGACGGATTAGTCGGAGTTCCGCGCACAACGGTCCGCATTGTTCACGTATTCGTCGCTTACTCCATTTGCCCCGATCAATCACCATCATGAGCACGTTGCGGAACAAATTTGCCATTATTCCCCGGCAAGTATTATCGACGAGAATGGAATTTGCCCCGAAATGACACCGACACGTAGCGATTACGCTGGATTATGTTGCAAACAAGCGTGTGTATAATCAGAGAAATCATTTAAATTTCCATTACTTTCCCTGAATACCTGATCAATTATTGTTAAAATTGTTTAAAACCATTTTAAATCGGAAACTGTTGTATAAATATCAGATGAAATTAGAAACTGCGAGAAGTTCCATGTAAAAACTATAAAGTATAATATACAAATATGATTTCATTATGTACATTGACAGGTTAGTACTTGTATATTGTTTACAAATAAAAGTTTTGTATGTATGAACATGTTTTTTGTAATCCAGTACCGCTGGCTAGTAACAGTGATAGACTGTATACTACCTCACACGGGGGAAATTCGATCAAATGGAATAATTCAGGAGGTCGCCACACATTGTTTCCTCCGGTAGTCCCGCGGGAACGGTAGAAACAAATGCGTCACTAAAACCTCCCTCTAGATTCCAGACTGGTGCTAGGGGAGGACAGGTCAATCGGAGAGCTGATTATTTATGCATGTAAATTAATTTCTGCAGCCGAATGGGGTATTGTTGCATTAATAATGATGGTGTCATTCTCTAAATAGGTATTATATGGTTTTGTTTAATTCATACATGCTTTGTAATTCGATCATATTGACAGTGTACGTCCGTCTATAACCATACTCTTCATAATGTCTACTAGTTGTTTTTATAACGCACGAGATTGGAAAACTTTTTCTAGAAATATGTACCTCGCAGAATAGGGGAGAGTGTAATATTAATAATAACGAAAATAAATCTACATGTATCAGAAATATAAACATAATATAAATACGGCGTGCCATTGAAATAAAGCAAAGTGTTTCGTTTACATTGTGGCGTGTAAACCCTAAAGCAAACCTGGTTAATCTGGTTCTAATTCTGTGCTTTTCTTTAGTACCGGTGACAGAACAAACACGAAGCACGCTCGTTCATAACCTCGCTTCACTAGTACATAATGCAAGCGTACGTACGTACGTACGTATAACAAGCAGTGACGTCTCCCGTCCGCATGTAATATCATATCTGGTGGTGGTGGTGGTGGTGCTGCCTGTGTGTAATACCCTGTCGTACAAGAGTCTCTTGAAGGATTAGGACCGGAGCTTAAACCAGGAGCTATATCCGCTTCCTCCATTGACACACACACAATTATTGCTCCATCTAATATCCAGAGTATTACAGATTCTCCCGCGTTGTCATTGACACCTCGCCCATTTTCTCCACATATAATAATGTTCTGCTTTTGCTCTTCAGAGTGCTACGGCTAATAAAAGCTACTTCTGACACGTTTTTGTGTCCATCTTTTATTTGCTTTTAATCTCGCCACCGTTGACGTAACTAGAGCTTCTTCAGCAAACGAGAAATGAAACGCGCAAACCATCACGGGGTTCGTTTGATTCAAGGATTAGTGACGACTTGGCGTGAAAAAAGTCGTCTGCGTCTGTGGGTTTTCGGACGTTGTAATCACGAATTAGATGAGAGAAAATGAAATATGTGTACACAAGTTTGTCATATTTACTTTAATACGTAAATATACCTTGTAATAATTTAATTATACTCATGCATTGGCATTTAGTATTAATAAAAGTTTTCAAAAATATTCAAAAATAAAACAATTTTACAATATAGTGTGCACAATGTAGGAGTGTCTTTCTATCCTTGATGTATGGTGTTGCTATTTACTTTTCAGCTGATGTAACATATCGTTGGTATCTGCGGTAACGCACGGTTCTAACACAAGAAGAATTGGTTACATGTACCGTGTTCTGACCAATGCCATTTACGGACTTACGGATGCGTTTGTAGTTGTAACGTTAAGCAGAAATTATTGCCGATGTACATTTGAGTATGTTTGTTTCGAATTCATATACGTTTTCTCATATATCGTATTATACGTGTATACAACAGCAACTGTGTTTGTTTCTTTTTTATTACTATGATTCACATAACGCGTTTCTGTGATTACATAATACTTTATCAATTTGTCACAATGTTTGATATTGATTAAAGAAATTAAATATACAGTTGTAACCTTGCATTTAAAAATTAATGTGTGAATCTCTTCAAATGTGAAATTATAAATACGTATAGTTAGAAATGTATATAGTAGTTTTAGCATTATGGTGCTAAATAGTACATTATTTTATGTATAAATTATACTATATGGATTATTTCTGAACTACAAATCAAATCCGTAATGTAGCAAATAGTATGTTATTAATCAAGATATACGATTTTATTAGCACTAAAGTATGTAGATTTCACATGGTTGATGTGAAGGTTGAGAAGAAGAGGAGGAAGAAGAAGAAATAAGAATCAGAAGGAAATACCACAGGCTACAGGTCCAGAGGAAAGCTATACATCAGGCTTGTTGAATACAGTTAACGGATTTTGTACATGAATTGCCGTTCAAACTGCGTGAGTTATTACATGTTTGGCCTAATGAATTGTGGGCTCGGTACATAGTTGTGACGTTAGCAAATCCTTCAGTCGGACAAATACATCTTTGCATTTTCTAGCAGACAAAAACATATACTCGTAGTACAAAAACACACACACACACACTCTGAACTAGATTAAAAACCGCAGTGTCACTGGCAATTAAAATAATTATCATGTCCAGATTTGTTACAAAAAACGACCAATTATAGGTTTTAATTCTGGTTTAATTATATATAATTATTTAATTTAATTTATTGCACAAATGCACCTGTTAATGTTTCCTGTTATATTTTAAATTATTTTAAAATATTACCCCAGAAATGGAAAAGGCGTGATGCGGTATATACTTACAAATAAGGAACATAACTTATTTTCATATTTTAAAATATTTCGCAAAAAATTACTAAAATACCCGTTGTTAAATTTATTTATTAGAATAATTTCGCGAAATTTTAATTAGCATCCAAGACTCTAATTATTTTATGTTGGTGTTAAATTTAACAATAATACTGTATACAAATAAACAAGTATGATTGTTCGATACAATTCTTTTTTTTAGCAATGTCCTATTGACAAATGCAATTTGAAATATGCTTGGATAACAAACAGCCCATTATACAATTGACCATGATACATATTTGACAATGTAGTGTGAATTGCATTCTTAAACAATATAGACACACACTAATCACATTTGTTACGTGTCAGATTTTGACAATAATACGTGTCTGAACAAATACTGTACACAAAGAGTAAATCAACAATTGCATTTGTGAAAATTATTCTATCCATGAATATATAAAATGCATGAATAATATTCACATATCGTTTACTCTATAGTTTGGAATAAATAATGTTATAGAGACTGATAAAAAAATCAACAACTGGCAAACAGTAAAATAGTTTCACGTGAACTCATCACGCACGCCACGCCAGTCAGCTAATCCTGGTGGAAGGCTGTCAAATCCACTCGTGTCAACTACTATACAGCAACCAGACGAAACTTCAACTAAAGAGTACCCTGAGTACGAATAACGTACATGGCATAAAGGAGGAGAAAGAAAGATAGATAGAAAACGTCGAGAGATCTGGAGATCAGCCGATGGTACTTACAAAGGATTAAACTAATACAAACAAGAAAACTATACTAGTACAAATAACCGCCGCTAGCTAGACGCCAGTGCTGGTATAAGCTCCGACATTGCAGTAAAGCAAAGATTGACTAAGTTTGTAATGTCTTATCGAGTTCGTATAAACTTCGCTAATGGACGAAAACGGTGCAGCGAGCGGATGAAAGAGAAGCACCTGGAGATTGTGAAGTTTTCTTCGCCTCGACGTAATTAGAAACTAAAGTTTCGGTTTATTAACGCATTAGAAAATAATTACCGTTAAATTTCTAGTGGAGTTTGTTATATGTATATATATAGTGTATAAATCTAGATTATGATTATATTATCTTAGTTACTTACCTGCTGTATATTCAGCTTATATTTATCGAATTTTGACATAGAGAAATATCGTGTGGATTTTTATTGCAAAACTTACTTAATATTGAATGTTACATATTTGTGTTATGGTGATGGAATGCGTAAAAATGATTACTACGTAATATTCTCTGGCAGGTCTCAGTGAAGTCCGGTTGCTCATATGTTCTATTTAAATATTTACTCCCACAATATTTATACGTGCTGTCATAATTTTAGTCAGATTTCGATACAGTTGCGCGCACTGCAACCATTTACAGAGCGCCTTGCTGATATCAAGTGGATGCGTGTTAGTTACGCCGACTGCCAACGATTCGGACGAGCTCATTAATGATTTTTTCCAGTTATCTGTACTTGATCTGTTTAAATGGGGTACTTTAGGCGGCAGGTGTTTGGATCCAGTAAGCTTGTTATGAGCTTTCACGTTGACGTATGATTTTTATTTTTGGTTTAAATGACTAGAACATCGGTTATTCCTGTACACGTATTCATTTCTGTCAATCAATTGTACACAGATGATTTATCTTATTTGCTGAACATGCAAGTGCTACTCGTATGTAACTCGTAATTATTAGTGTTAGTCATTTTGCTTTATTGTTAGAGAATATATGCATGTATTTGTTTGTTCATAGGAAGTGTCAATTCACTGACTGTGTGACTCGTTAAACGGCAAAAAATAATTGTTATGAACATCAAGTTGTTATGGTATTGTCGCTTTCAGTTGCGTGACTGAATGGTTCGTGTCCCGGTGATCTGTTTTGTGCTATGTGAACGGACGCTTTGTCGGTTTTGATTCGCGTGTCACCTCTGTCAGGATTCCTCTTCACAAGATGATGCTACAGGCCACGAATACTGATTACCTTTTGCACGACACACAGCCACTGTATCTCTTCACACAGTGGCGACACGTCCTATGCATTTATGAAATAGTTATTAGTTACTAACTTGTCAGAACTATGAACAGTTGAATAACACATGAATTGTAATACATTTTAACCTATAAGCACGTACTAGTTTTTTTTACTGCATGTTAATCAGTGTGAAATTTCCTACTTGCAACGCCACTGTGTTCTCCCGTTATCTTCTCGTACTTCGGGTTCGTTCTGGTTTTAATGTTTTTATAATCACCGTAGGGCGTTAATGCACTATCACTTTAACTTTTTTCTTTCTTCTTGAAATTGAGTTTATTAAAATATCGAGTCCCGGGTGACGGATGATCAAAGACAAGCCGTCATTTACATCACAAACGGTTTATTTTAAAATTTGAATTTATGATTCTTGCAAGGCAACCCAGCCACTACCCGTTTCGCATACAATAACACAAGTCAATTTTCTTTTAAGCCAACTTCAACGTCTTGTAATTGTGTCAGCGCAGTGAATGCCAGATTACACATTGAAATTTAATTTATTTTTATAATATACTGGCTTATTACAAACATGTTTGTATAGGATAATAATAATTATATATTTCTATGTTGATTATTCAAGTTAAATTCCTTTATATATCAACCATTAATATTAAACAGTACAATGTATAAATATTTCTACGTCATACTACCAAGTCTCTTCCTGTACACAATAAATCCTTGATATTCCATCCATTTAAAAAGAAATTATCATTTAGCACTGTAATTAACGATCGTTTTACTCAGTTTTTCATAACCTCGGGTGAAGATGAAATATTGCTTTATTAAGCAAATGACTATTTCCAAATACGTCTCGGGAAAAGAACGGAGAACTTCAGTAGCTATGTTGGCGTACGTTGAGGAAGCTAATGTTTGCATTATTATTGCTTGCGCTGTTTGATATAAATCATTTTCAACCTGTAACACTAATTATTTGCATGTAAATTATGTAGTCGGTCCAAGTGCTATAATAACGCGGGACTGCAGTTCACTCCTGGACAAATTAGCACTGGTGTTGCTACCAAACACATTCATAAACCGGAGAGCTTATACAGTAAATATCATACCGAGGTACTTGCTGTGTCACTTGTCAAACATTACTTAATTATTTACTCGGTTGTTTCCTTACAAGGTTCACTGATCATTGAAAGAATATTACATTTTTCCTACTACATTATTATATATTAAAATAGTGATTTAAAAATACCACTGCAAAATCCCCAAAACATTATAATATCACTTAGCACTCATGCACGACGCGAAAAATAAAATAAAAATATTAAAAGCAGTTATTCTACGACATCAATAAACTATAAAAAATTTAAAAATAACACCATAAAGACCTTCGCACAACCATAAAGAAAACGGATAAGACGCTCGCTGTCAGAAAGCTGAGTGCCGGTAGCATACTTCCTCCGAAAATACACATCAGGAATCATATCCGAAGACAACTGGTGTTTTGTTTACGACAGGCGACGCTAGATGGCTGCTGTGATGCTTATGATTTATTATTTATTACCTAGAGCTACACCATCGTACTGCTTGTGTGTGTATGCATTGTGCGTGAGTGCGCGCACGAGTTATTTTCGGATGCCTGTGATATTTTCGTGCCTTTATCACTCTGTATTCTTGTCATATTCACTTTAACCGCTCGGAGACATTCTGTTCAGGGCCGTATTATGTGCTTTTTATACCCTTAAAACTCCTATGAAGAAACTTAAACAATTCAATAAGTTTCTCATTAAATAAATAATTAAAAATCTACTTGTGTTACATAAGTACAGTAGAATTAAACATATCAATTTACGTATGTCTCTTTTGAATTCACTGTTGTGGTGAACATGACGATGTTTGGAAGAAAAAAAGAAATATGCGTGACAGGAAGAGCTGACTGTCCTTTCTCTGTGTGTTGTCGCTGTCACCTTAGCTCCGAGTGACACTGATTGCTTCACACGTGGTCTGTTCCACACGTGGCGTAAGTCTGAAACGCTAACGCCGCACTGCGCCAATCGACCGAAACTCGCGGAATCGCACCATTTCTGCGTCACACCAATTACAAGTGACGATCACCCTGCAGTAAGGGTTCAACTGTCGAACGGAACGAGAGATCTATGTGTTTTTAATTTGTTTAATTTTACATCTGTATGGGGCGTGACCGGCCATTGATGGAAAAATGACTCAAGTAAATTACTTTGAATCCATTTCTTTCTTTCACCAGTGAAATTGTCACACCCATATGTGCTAAATGTTTTGATACATGGAACATATATTTCCTTTAACAGTTTAACTAAATAAAACGAAGAAGGATTTCATTATTTCATTTAGAAATTTCTAATGATAAGTAATTTTATATTCTTCGACTTGTATTTAGATAAGAAGTATTGCGATACTTTGTTTATTTTGTATGAATTTAGGTCGAATACATTTACATCAACAAATGTTTCAATACATTCAATGACTGTAATATGTATGGATGGCTGTATAAGATTTTCCAAAGCAATCTTAAAGCCTGTGGTTTGATTACAAATCCACAGGACAACAGATGTTTGTAATTTTTACTCAGTGAAAGCCAAGTTGCAATAATTTTTTATCATTATAATATCGAACAAAAAACACTTACCAGCAGGTTAACTAATAAATTAACATTTTAGGTCAACGAAACATTCCAATATGTAAGCTAATAATATGATTTCCCTCTTTAATATTCGTCAAACGGTTTGCCTTGAGGTGCATAGATGTTGTAATCGTACATGACTATATAATGTAACTTATAGATCATTTAATTACATTATTATATATGTGTGTGTTGTTCAAGTTCTGAGAAATGAGTAGTCACCATGTACCGTTTAGTTCAAGTGGCACTTTTGATAACAGTTCAACACCGTCAACTGTCATATTGTTGACAAATGACAATCTAATGCTTGTTACTACACGTCTTTTAGCTTCTGTAGTGTTTTGTCTACTAGATGATCAGAAGCACCTCAGCACACTTGAACTTATGCAGTATTGTACGGAGAAGTTCAACGTACCAATAAATTAATAAAACAAGTGTATTTTTACAAAACATATCTATACATCATCATTTGTTCAAAACAACAGGATACATTTTTCTAATAATGTATCTAATAAATTTATGACAACATAATGTCATCCAGTAATTTTGTACATTGTGAGAAATTTTTATGAAAATCATAATTAAGATAAATTATATTGTCTTTTTCTCTCTGTTTCTTTACATATCAAATAACTTGGCTGTGTCTTTATTTAAATATGTCAGAGGCAATGTTGTGGATGAAGATGTGATGTTTATGTGTGTAAATTGTTTTGTCTACTCCGTTCAACGACACATGTTTCTCTTGTAGTGTAGCACATTTTATGAATATCCTTTCAGGCAGCTATGTTACGTTTGTGTTGGGAACAAATGTCAGAATTATGAATCTGAAATATGGCTGGCGATAGTGAAATCCTTTCTGTTCATAAATTTAGACGTTCCGCAGCCATCTTCCATTAAGTCGCGCGCTCACACAAATAATAACACTTCATATTTCGGTGGCCGAAAGATAAAAGCCTGCTGGTAATAATAATATCTAAAATTAAGTAGTTTTGAAACAAGGATCCCCGGCTAATGTATTACTTCCTCCGCACTCTTTTATTCAGCAACATAAGGTTTGTTTTTCTATTTGCACACATTTTACGCACACTTAAAAATGAGATTTGTACGAGAAGGAGAAAAATGCTTGAACGGATTATGAGAAATATCAGCATACAGTTTAAAAATATCTAAACGATATTATTGTACCAGTTTAACTGTTCGCAACAAATAATATTATTGCAAATGATTATATTAGAAGGCAAAATTATTTATTTATAGTTTTAGCAATACAAATGTATTGTAAGACAGATAAACATAACATATTTGATAGTGTAATCTAGATTTTTATAAAAATACAGATATAAAAGTATGTACATTTACAAAATAATGTAAACATCGGTTATTCAATATTTATTTTACACTGTACTATTTGTCAGACTGTTTTAGCAGAATGTAAATCTTTATCTCTCTGTACATTATCAGTACAACATTCTAAAAACATGAACACTTTTCCAGAAAAACCTGTAAAAACTGACAGTGAACTTGCATTTGATTGGTCCGGCCACTGAACACTTTATTTAATCAGTAAACAAATGCAGTGCAATTTGTTAACACAATTCATTTACAACATACCAACGTATGATTGCCACACCAAAGATAAAATAAATTGAAGAAAAATATTGAATCGTTTTTAGAATGTGGAACGAATCAAGAAAGGCAGGAGGATATATATACATATATTAATTGAGATAAGAAACATCGTCGATGATATATCTGACGCGCGTGTCTGTCGGTTTGTTTCTATATTTAGATGGAATCCGCATTCGATAAAAAAACCAACCCTTTTCTGTTAACCGCCCGGAGGGTTGCTGGATGAATTACTTGAGAAAACATCGTAAATATTACAGGGGGGGATGTTCTCAGAACTAAAGGGGTGCTGGATGCAAGGATTGTGTTACGTAAATATGAAATGTTTTTTTTTCTAAAATGTATTTTTGGTCAAAGTTAAAAGCTATGTTTTTCTTCTAACGGATTTTAGTATATGAATTTTGCAACACACCGCTATGGTACTCAGTTCGCGCCTTTCTGCATGACTCTCAATGAATGAAACTAGACTTCAAGCAATATTAATGATATTCTTGCACCGTAAATAATCGTGGCATTTTACTGCACGTCTGCTTTACTTCCCCTCACTCCACTTCGCTATGCAATTTCCGTTTGCGTCATGTCAGTGTGTGTGTGTGTGCTCTTTTTGCATCGTTTCCAATTTTACTGCGTGGCCCTAATTGCACGCAAGCCAGAGCACGTCTTCATTCATGAACTCTAGCATCCGCGAGAATAACTGAACGCACCTACATACAGAGAGAGACATGTTCATACATGCATATGCGTGAACGGATATACCAAGTTTTGTTCACATGGCATTTTGTAGATTTGTATTGTTTATTTGCTTGCTAAGTTAATATTAAGATTGTAATAGCAGGTTACTAAACTTACTTGATTGTAGGTTATATAAGATGGAATACAAAATTAAGCGTATTAACCCTTCATAGCTATCTAGGAATATACTGTAGAACAGTTAAGATATTTTAACATAGTAATATTTTACAATGCATCATTGCATATATGAGCAGTGGAATTTCAGGAAATAATTCTTCCGATTTAAACTACATTATTGACAAATAGATTGTTACCTTGATTTATTAATACTAACCCCTTGTTCAACTAATTGTCTACATACACATCTACTACCCCACCCGTGTCATTGGGTATGGTGGAGCACGTTCGTGTGACGCTTGCTGCCGAGAGGACGGCGGCAGTGGTATGACGCCGTGCCCGTTGGGTGCCTCCTCTATTTATAAACGTTATGTGTGCCGCGCGCGTGCATTTTTATTCACAATATGCAGATGCCGTGTTATTATGGTTATTTATAAATTCCACTGGTCGGTCACGATGTCTGTTGTTATTGGCGTGGTGCTCGAGTAAAAATCCACAGATTGATAGCGTCGAACAATGCGCTAATGACTTTTACATTATTTATACTCTGTACGGCCGCGCGCACTTGCCAGATAAATCTTCACGATGTATGCGTGGCGCAGGCGCACGCACCGACCCGCCCCTTCATTTAACACAATAGCGATAAATAATTGTCTTTACATGTATGTACCTTTTCATTTCTACGCTTCCTTGTGCGAGTTTTGTTCTCATCACAGTCATGTACGTTGTCAAATAGAAACGAAAACTAACAGGTGTTCTTGCATTGGGTTTGTTTGGTATTTTGCGATGCTTCTCTATACAATATTACATTTAAGTAAGTATCTGACTGACTAGATTAATAGTGAAACTACTCACTACGACTCTATTATCTATGAAACTATCATGTTATATCGAGGACGTATTTATTTACAAGTAACAGTAGTATGTAGTTACTTAGTTAATTATAATCTAGTGTAGAAATAAATTACACAAAAGCAATCACAGTGCACAGTATTTCTTATCGTCAAAACATAGCGAGAGCTAAGAAGAGAAATCTGTGTGGCGCCTTGTGTTCTAGCTGATTTCCGTACCACTGCCGAGGACATCGTCTTATACATACATGTGGAAATATTTTCTTTTGCTTAGTAATAGAGATAATAGCGCATGCTGACCGTCCCGGTCGCGGTCCGGCGTGCCGACCGATACCAAGATACCGCCACGCAACCTATTTAACTACCGAATAAATAGCCAGAGATACAATCATCACTGAAAGAAACATGCTCCCGGATTGAAATTGCGAGTATAATTCAAAGGTGCCGCCTTGCGCGCATACATACATGTTATTCCTCTTTCTCTCTCCCTCACTCTCTCTGTCATACACTCTCCTTACCGAGAGAGAAGTGGTGCGAGGCGGAGAGAGTGTGAGAGAGATATAGATCGTGCAACTTCATCGTGCTAATGAAATATATCCCCGTACGCAATCTATCCTGTTCATTAACATAAGACTTATACAAAACATTTGTTAATATCATTATTTATTTGGTAATACATTCTACTGTCCATACCCTGTTCAAAATGTACACTTTTTATCCCATATTCTTATTTGCAATAACTACAATTGACAGTATCTATCATATGTTCCATATATTCTGGTTTCCTCCTCGAATGACAATTGCCTGCCACAACTACAAACATTTATGGCAATATAATCCAATCGAATTGTAAAATATTTTACACTTTTCGGCCATAAAGAAAGAACATAGTCCGTCAGTCTGAAAGCATTGAACCATAATACACATTTAAGCTATCCCCGGAGGCTAAACGTCAATGCATTGCCCTCACGTCAGCAAAATATATGAGAAAATGCGTTTTCAGGGAAACAAACTGTTAAGATAAAAGGAGAAATTTCATATTTATGGATTACCTACATTTTCTTCATCAAGTATATGATTAAAATAGAATGAATAAAAAATGTGTTTTGAAAATAATTTGTTAGTAATTATAATTTAAATGTTAGAGTATTGCTCCTTTGCGAGTAGTTGTTCCATTCTCATATATGGACATTACTTTCTTCATGTGTAGATAAGCGTATCATTCGTCACCCTAGACCAAGAGGTTCGAAGTACTGAAATTCATGTGAAATCGAGGGTTAAAATATAATTCACTCTTCCCCAAAGGCCATGTATCCGCACACGTGTCCAGTTGGTAAAGTAACATTTTATAATTGTGCCTTACCGACTGGTCACTTCAATTTTTTAAAATTTTTTCCATCTTCTTCTTTCTGATGACGTCATCATTTGTGTTTCCCACGTCACACTTAGAAGATATATACATCTAGTAATCAAGGTAGTATGTGTTACATGTGAAACAATGGAACAATAAATCATATAAACTATTAATTAGTTTTTGCTGGCTATTGTTTTTGCCGTCGTATGGTAAAAATGTTACCATATCCAATGCGCGTGTACATACTCATTCACGCAGTTGTATAAAAAAAAGTAAAATTAATTGTGCTATTTTTCATATGATTGTAATGTCTATCAATAAGATAAAGTTGTCTTTCAATAAAATGCCATCTTCACATCATATTACATACATATGTGATTCTATATTAAGCAAAATGTTTGCAATGATATGCTAACTATGTTTTACAAAGGGTTGAAACACATTATCCACATCATATCTTCATAATAATTGCCAGCTTGTCTTATTAAGCCATCAACATTTCTCAACATTCCCGCCAAACAAGAACCATAACAAAGCATAATTTCAAGCATCAAAGAGCAACTCGAGCGTATAAATTACCGTGAGACTTGGCACGCGTCAAGACAAACCGGGCATCGCCTGAATTCACTCGAAACAAACACACCACCACACAGCAGATTCATCACTAACTTGATACCAGACAACATGTACACAACTGAAAACGACAATCAGCCGCACATCTAATTGGCAAAGACATCCATGGTTTTCGTTTAATCTTGTGTGCAGCAGAAAAAAATTTACCATTACGATAGTGTAAATGCGGACCGTCATCACTGGCAGCGAATACCGTTCTTTCGGCCAATCATGATGACTTGCAGTGTTTATCCAGGCTGGAGACACATATCACAAGGGTCCAATACTAATTAGTCAGCTGGCAATCCCTGCAACGGAAGAGGTGGCCTCTTTTCACTGCAGACGCGTGCATTGGAGCTACTAATACAGGAGCCTTAGATATGCAAATAACTGACTTGACTTTAGGATAAAGTAATGAATAGACGATGATATTTTCACGAGATGACTTGTTCCTGAACTATGAGTCGTTGTACTAATATTTGAAGGTGCATTAAGGTTTAGCTATGTGATGAATGTTAGTTTATTCCTTGGCTCCTGCATTGCATCCTCTACGAGTCCTGCAGCCAGGGACGGTACTGCATGGTTAACCAATACGCGGTATGAGACCGGCCTCAGCAGCCGGCCAGCCTTAGGTATGATGAGTTGGAAAAAAAGGACACGAAATGCCGCGCACTGGACCTTTGATCTTGATATAAAGAGAAATAACCATCAGGTTTTCATCATCATCCGTTGGTGGCTAGCAGGAGTACAACCGCCGCGTTTCTATTTGTGTTTGTTTTCTTCCGCCCACCGCCCTCTCTATGACGAGAGTCCGCAAGCCTCAGACGCCACAACATACGTATCTCACTCATACTCACACCCTACGTCGTCCCTTCCTCCTGCCTGCTCACTCACTTACTCTATCATGTCTATGTATCATCATTTCTGTCTGATGAACAAGGATTAAGGAAATATAAGTGCTGTGGACATACGTACATCCCGTTCCTGCTGGCTCTTTATTATGAATTTATGTTGGCATCTTTCTACATCAAACAACCATTTATACAGATGGTCATTTCTACGATGAACCACCACTCGTCAAGCGCGTGGTCCACTTCTCGTACTGTATCCATAACGCAGACAGGGCTAGCTGGCTCTCTCTCTCTCTCTCTGGGCACTTCAAATTTCTTTCTGGCAATCCACTAATGAGAATCTTTGTTCAGCTGGCAATCCCCAGTACACAGCGTAGTCCTTTATTAATCCGTTGTTAAATGAACGTGTACGTACATGTTTATGTTCAGTTAGTTATTTTTACGATAATTGAACAAAACAACTCATATACGACTACAGTTGGAACAATTTTCCACTATGTTCACAACATTAAATCCAGAATTGTAAGCCATCATATTTATTATCACGCCTGTTCGGTTATTTAATTACCACTTGATGCGGTAACGGTTGAATGGTTAACGTCTTCTTGAAGTATCTATTGACGTTAAACCGATTCGACGTTTTGCTATAACCATTCCGACAATATATTACCGGGAAGGCGTTTAATATACCATAAATGCCAACATAAATAATACCTGTTTTACATAGCATTTTATGTTGCGTTCTCAACCATTGTTTGTTTGTTATTGATCAGTGACAATACGGACAAGTGACGTGCAAATTATTAGTTACCAGTATGCCAAGCCCTAGATAACACAAACCTTTACTGCATGAATATACTCGTATCATCTGTAGGTTTATTGATAAGATAACGGAGGAATTTTATTGTATTTTTCAATATTTGATTAAGAAGTTATACTTCCTTTTTATCAATCAGTATTCAGGTACAGAATGTACAATAATATTATTATTTTGCCTTTTCATATTAAATGTTCGCATACACAATGAAACATATTAATTGAATTATGAAGAATACCACAGTTATCTTCTATTGAAACAATAGACACTTTGAATATGAAGTATACTGTGCTTTGTTGCTCTTAAATTAATTACTTGAAACACGTTTTATCTGAGGAGGCGTACCTGTAATCCTTTTTGCCTTGTCTTTATTTTTCAAAGTGGTTATAATATTTAATTAAACGAGGTCATCATATATTGTATACGCACGAATCGTTGTACTCGAGTTAGGGACGTACTTAGGTTTCTTCTGACCTTTTATTCAAAATTAATCTTATATAAATTATACATGTTTCTAAGCGATTCAAATAAAAAAAAGATGGAACAATTAAAAAATATCAGTACGGATCCATGAATAGTAAAATTATTCTCTAATTACGATAATGTTTTTCAAAGTTTAAATTATTTGAAAACTATTAATTACTTTCACACGGTCATTACAATAAACGTGTAGTATCGAGTAAAATAAAATTTTATTCACTAGTTAACAGGAAGAGGTGTCTTTAAATTAGTGACCAAAGACAAGTCCGTACGACCAAATACGGATCTGTGTTCTGTGTAACCGTGGTACGTGAAGAAGAGGCGTTGTTTGTGTTCGTTTCGCATGTGCGTGCGTGCGTTTGTTCTAAGTGAACACTACACGAGACGAGACCCTCTAAATCTGTTCACGTTCCAGAGTCCGATCCTTCGCGGTGAATACATGCAGTGCCGTGTGTTCGCCAAGGTAAAAATAATGAGCAGACAACAGTTCATTATCTCCGCATCTCCCTGCCACTAATTTCAGTTCAGTTCAGTTCAGTTTCCTTCCCCACGAAGCTGTGACCTGCTTCATTAAGCGACTACTACTACTTGCCGGCTGCCGTTGCATGCAAACATTCACGTTTATTGTTGTGGCGTGCTGCTGTGTGAGTGCCATCTCTCTTTCTCTTATCATTCTTCTTCTTCTTGTTGTTGTTGTTGTTGCTTTGTAACATACTGGTGCTGCTGCTGCTGCTGTTGCAGCCTCCGCTGTCGTTGTTCATCTTCTTTCAATTATTATCCATTACCTCCCGCTTGTCTAACTCTTTCTCTTGTTATATTGCACTTGGTGTTTTCGTTTCTTCGCCTTCCTTAATTACAAACTTTGCCAATTTTGTTTGTACACACATTCATTTATTATGTTCAACCTCTCGTGTACGTCACTTTTCCAACAGACCTTTCAAAAACTAATTTACTTTCCACGATGGAAGACATGTCTTCACCGGCTTATATCGCTACCAGTGTGTGTTCTCCGACCTTATGTTTGTTTAACAAAGAAAAAGTTCTTAACACGTTTATTTACAGATTCATGGAACTGTTCACGAGAAGAAATTAATGAATAAAGTGATTTTCTTTTCCTCTTAGGAAAGCTCACATTATTATTTTAGTAAAACTTAGAGAATGATTGAAGTTTCTTACGAAGATAGGTACGGGCTACGTTCGACCGTTATGAACACATTATTTAATATTCAACGATGCTCGGCTGGACGGCGAATGCTCAGGATATGATAAAGGGCGACCATTACTTCCCGGCAGCTAGAGCTAGGAAGTGTATGCAGGCGCAAGAAGTTTTGGTGCGCTGGTTCCGCACTTACAGCGTATCTGAGCGTTATGAAGAGTCGATCATTGGATATTCCGCAACGAGAGAGAGTTCGAATCGTGAATTTCTAAGGCGTCCATTGAAATAACAAACGGGTGGTTGGTAGAGCGAGCTGACCAGACTTTACGAGCGAGTGAAGCTGAGATATCTGTGTTGGGGGCGCCCCTTCAATGGTAATACATGTATAATGTATCGCGGCCGGGCGACATAAACCAGCCTGTAAAGTGGAGGAATTTGACGCGAATAATATTATGGACAGCCGTGTCGAGTCGTGCATCTTACATGAACCCGATATCTTGTAGGAGTGTGGCGCGACCGCAAGGGGAACACGCCCGAACGGAAGTCGAGCGTATCATACACTCGGTAATTCATTTTTCACCGGACTCGAGTCAATTATTTAAAAATTGCTATCCCTCTGTGCATCATTTCTCGCTGGTTTCACTCCCCAGACTATCGCTGCTTCAACTCTGCCATCGTATTTTCCTGTCAAATAATGCCTCGCTTCTTCTTTTAACATTTTTCTTTTTCTCTTACAAGCATCGACCGAAAATGTCTCAATGATCGAAATTCTCTTTATTATATCAAGAGGTATTAGTATAAATTATGTACAATAAATATCAAGAGGTGCTTTAATCAAATGTCAGCAAAGAGATTAATAGATTAAATTATATGATTTGCAAAGTATCATATAGAAGAAAACAAGGTACAAAATTAAAATTTCCTATAAATATTCAGAGTATAATATTATTTATATATTGTAAAATGTTGTTTTAAAATTACTCCACAGTTTCTGTATTTGTTACATTATTGTCATGAATGTATGTACCAATGTTCTGGCAGTATCGAGTGTAGTGAGATGTTTCTCGCGTGAAGTGCAGCTCTAGCCTCCCACTGAATGTAAAAGTAACGAAGGCTGGCCTCGGTGTCGGTACGAGTCCCGTGGGTCTAATATCGGCTTGTTTTACATCGTTTTGTTCTAACAATCTAGCGCATAATTTTTGTATCGGACGACGTCGTACATTTCGTTCTCCCCCTATGGTGCGGTGTGCGGTGTGCGATGGGAATGACCGTCGATACCATACGCCGGTGTATTATTTCCAACGATATAAATTTAAACTTTGATGGTTCGCATATGTAAAGATCCCAACGGACGAAGGATAAGGTATGGGATCGGCGTGGCCAAGCCACTCTACTGTTATTGCTTCTTCCTTCCTGAATTGGGATTCAGAATACAGTTTGTTTTGACAGACTATAATTCAGACTCTAACTGATAAAAATTACGATGAAACCAAAAGCAAACTTTTAACTCACAGTTTTCCGAACAGGAGCAAAATGAAAATACTTTCCGAACGTGGATGCGGAAGAAGAAAGATAAAATGAAATTGGTCAAAGAGAAAGCAATCGATTTAGATGCCAAATCTATTGCACAACGTATACAGTAAGTTTCATTTAAAAACTATTGAGGTAATTACATTTTGAGATGCATTATGAACAACGGCTATAATGTTTTTAAATAGCACGATATTATAGAGAAATTGGCTACTAGTTACTATCAGTCATATTACTCTAAGCAAGTGGTATAATTTATGACTTCGGGGTAGTAGGTTGCAGCAATGAACGGACTCCTGAAAATCGTAAGAGCAAAGCAATGAACTTACTTTCGCGTTTACGAACTTTATTAAAACGAAGCCGGTTACATTTTCAGTTTGCAATTTGCTTTTATTATCGTTGATCAGTCATTTCCTTTCGTTTTATTTCTTATCGGAATTACGAACGGACCGGAAAGGTTCAATGATAAAACAATAATAGTCGTATAGTAAGTACTATCTAGAGTAGGTAGGTGGGTAGGTGATACATGTGCGTGCATATGTGTGTGTGTGTATATATAGCTATCATGATGGTGGCTGTGGTGTTTGATGGAAGGCAGAGCATAACACCGTTATATGTTTTACATTAAAGAAGATCACTGAAATAAAGTCAGTAGTAAAGACATCCAACGTACACCTGACCGTGTGGATTCCATCCACTGACCACACACTGTATAAGTTGTTTTCTCTACCTAAGTGGCGACTCCTTCTCAGTACAGGACCGGCTCTTACTTGTACATTTCATTTTCTATATCTACTTGTTCAGCTGTAAGTATTATTAGGAATAATTGTATTCGTTCTATTATCTAAAAGAACATGCATTAATATTTCCAATGGTTAAATATGAATGTAAAATTTGTAATGATTTTGAAAGAATTCTAATATTATATTATCGCATCTGAAGTACTACTAAATGGTATTATGTGTTTGTTGTCAATGCTTGGCTTATGACAGAGACTTCACAATATTTGTAACTGAGTACGTTGCTGTGTACGCGTTGATACCGTGGGAGGATTGGTGGCGATGGACTCGCGGTCAGTTTTATTATACTAAGCCATAACAGAATGGAGGGCAGCCTTCACATCTCGTTTAGTATCATCGTACATTTCCCATTTTTATTCCCTTTTTATATCGCGTTACAATGTATTAAAATTAAAAAAAGGACCACGCATGTTACCCCCGCACAGTTTTATTATACAGTAAAGCGACAGAAGCGCCTCGTGCGGTCATCAGTTGAACCGTATCGTACCACTGCGGATGTTGTAATAATATTATTTGCTCTAACTAAGATGCTAGATATGTAACTACAAGTTATATCTACGGACGTGCTAGATTTTTAAACTGCCAGATAATTACAGCATATAAACCAGTTAATTAAATTAAGTTTAATTAATATATAAGTGGTTATTAAACGTTTGATTACTCTTCTTCGGTGCTGTTAATTAAAATTTTACATGCTTTACATACCTGTGGAATTATATTTTTCTATAAAAATATTATTGCAATGATGTAAAAATTTTCCGCCAGTTTTAAACGTTCAGAATATAACATATATAAAGGAATTGGTGAATGTGTAATTACGTGTAGAATAGTATATAGAGAGTCATGTATATAACACTCAGTTATAATGGAAATATGTTAATTTAGAGAGTATATCTTTCAGAAGATTATAGTTTCATAATTCAAGTTACTATTCATAATAGACGCAAGAATGCATCTCATTGTCTGGAATACACATATGAAATGTTTGTTATGTGTGTGTGTGTGTGTCAGGGTCCTAACGAATCACGGTGAAACGGTAATAATTCCGTTATTTTACAACTTCGACAATATAAAACAAGTAAATAAATCTGACATGGCACAAAAGCGAGCAGCAGCGGGTCCCTCTTTAAGATTCCGCTGTCGGTAAACGATTTTTATAATGTCCGCCGGTTGAAATAATTTCTGATTGGAGAATTGGTTTTCGGCAATCTTGTGATAAAGTTTAGTGCGTCACAAAAGTCTGCAAGGATATAAAACTGTTGTGTTCTGCAGGCTTAACTGCCCCGTTCGTTCTGAAATATCACGGGAATTCAGTTCTTCGCATGAACGTTGCTCGTACTAAACTGGGCTTTTATAGTTACCCTGCTCACGATGGAATTTACATATGCACACCATAGGCGGAGAGGGTGTTTTCAACTTTTCATGAGTGTAATTGAAATTATTATAAACATTTTCAATGATTACATTAAGAGAATAGATATGTTTTTTTTTTCTATATTATCAAGAAAATAATATGAAATTCTTTTAAGCTTATCAGACACGTGTTTAACAATATATAATGTACTCAATGATTTAATATTTTTCTTTCTTTTCTATTTCGTATTTAGATAATAATAGGAAACTAAACGATAAAATATACAAGTAATGGTTATAAAATATCTTTTAGAATTACCTAATACAAAATATTGTACTGCGTCTCTCATATTTCTAAATAAAATTGTTTGTCATTTTTTATATAACTGTGTACATTGTATTCAACGAATATATTCTACGTATCGCGTAGATAAGTACCTATTTTTTTCTGCGAAATAACATAATAGATACAAAAGTATCTATTTGACTATAATATTCAATACAACTAATAGATATCTATACATGTGTACTATAGAAATGAACATTAATCATTTATACAAAATTATCTTACTAATTAATCAGTATTGACACGAAGGCCACGTGGAGCAAATCTATGCATTTTCTGAATGATAATTCTTCCTGTATAGATAATAAGATATTTCACATAATGAATGAAACACAAATACTTCTAAATAGAACAATATATATCTTTTGCTTAAAGATTGTGTTTATTAGGTCAGCAATAAGGTTGAATTTGGGTTAATCTAGATAGTACTACGTGCGCGAAATTAACACAAACATATAATGTTTATTTCAGGTACATACAAGCATTCATAATGAAACTGTTTAATAGAGAGTAATATTAAAATCTTACCTTGTGCTCATGACGCGTTGATCTTTACGCCAAAGTCTGCATGTCGCACTTCATCATCACTGCAACAGATAGGAAACTAAAATAAAATTATGTCGCCAATGAACGTTACGTACACAATGTCAAACACATACCAGCCCAACCCATGTTTTTTCATTCGATCAGTATATAGTTTGTTTATAATTCTTTTATTTCTTCAAAGAGATTAGATAACTTGAAATTTGTATGACACTATACATTCATGAATTTTGACTGAATATAAGTACCTACTAAACTAAACTTTATTATGAATAACGATACAGAAGTTATAGGTATTATTTGAATATTATATGATTGTTTTCTCATATACTGTCATTACTTCTACGCCGCAGTGGCGTACTCGGGATTTTCATAAGGGAGGGGTTCAAATATATGTATAGATACACATTTAGTAGAGTATTTATTTCCTGCGGCTTGATCAAACGTGTATTTATCTTTTGGCATGGCGCGGTATTCAAAATTATATCACATGGATAATGTCAATTTTTAATTTCTATCCAGCAACATAATTCTGGGTAACTGTCTCACATTAAGTAATCATAAATGAAAGTGAATATCAAGTAAATTGTTTAATTTACTGTCGATAAATTTTAATACAATTTAACCTTTTAGTTTAACAAGGATAGAAAAATCTATTAGCTATTAACAAGCTAATATTGTTTTATGCACAGATTTTGTAATAGGTTAATATAGTATATAAATTTAGACTTATCCTATGACATAAATGAACTGGACATTTGTCGATTGTGAATGCCGGAAAATAAGCACCTTCGCTAGCGGAAATGATAACAATTAACGTATATATATACGGCCAGTATATAATAGTTTTTACTGAAGAAAATAAATATCACTGTTCACAACAGCAACAACAACAACTTCAATTAGTGACACCTATTTCTACCTATAATTATTTATTTAACTTAATTATAATATTCTCAATGAAATTTTATGCCGTTAATTAATGTGATTCTAATTAACAGTAAAATAAACACATTTTATCAGGGATTTCAGTTCTGATTTTTGTTTACTTTCTTATCCAATTATCATAAATATTGCAATTAAATTTATAATTTATGTGATTTTCTACAATGTGTCTTGTTTATAAATGCTTGTTTGTACACATTTCGTTATATCGTAATCCGTTGTGAGTGACAGATACCGTGGGGGGGAAGTCTGACTGAAATACATACATGCATACAAGTTAACCTGAAATACATTAAATATGTATAATTACACAAATATAATGATTATATATTTATATGTACGCACTTTATATCATTATATTATTCTAACAACATGTATGTTATTCTGAAGGAAACATAACAAACTATACATTAACAAATATCTGAAGAATATTTAGTAACTTCTAAAAATAGCACGCGAGAACATAATTTAAACTGAATTATTTATAATTATGTAGTCTGCCTAGCTCCAGATCAAACACGTATCTAATAATTAAGAAATAATTGACATTTTTAGAAATGTTTACAGCAATTTGAAGATTAAATCAAGTATAAAAAATGAGAATTCTCAATCACATCGTCGAGTCGAGTCGAACTGAAAACACAAAAATACATCGGGCATTATATGTATATCTAAAAATTCCCCACATAATGGTCGTTAATTTATAAAGCTGCAATTACACGTGACGTGAGAAAGAATTGCCGAAATGCGACATCTCTAGTTGAGATATATTACCAAGGATAGAAGAAGAAGAAGAGAAACAACATTAGCGCCTCACGCGTAACAGTTAACTGATTAATTACTAACGACACACCTAATAGCCGGATAATTAAAGTATAGTAACGCTATGTGTAATGTACGTATTAAACGTTGTTAAGAAGCGACTAATAATATATTAAAATTATGACGGTTATCTTCCTGTATCTTCACCTTCACTTTTACATTATCTATCATCGTGATTTAACTGGATTTTTCACGTGCAAATTTTATGCGTGTTTAATAGTGTTTACGAGTTACATAATTAAGATAGAAGAAGTGTTGTTTTGTATTCGATGTACTAGTGTAGATTATTAGGAAATAAGGAAGTTAGATGATAATCTCTTGGTAGAAATATTCGCAAAGATAAAATCATATACGTACGTGAATAGTGGATAATTGCGTTAATATTTTTATATATAATAAAATAATCTCTGTAATTGATGGTAATGTTATGAAGCTTCAGAGGAAATGTAATGAATCTACAATAAATTCTATTTGAATTGTGCATTAATGATAGTATGTTTACAAGAGAACAGTTATTATTCATGTAACGCTATGATGATACTGTGTTTGAACTGTTCTTGTTGAGACAGGCATGTGTATTAGAACACAAGCAGACAAAGGACGGTTTATAATACAACATATCATACAGCTACATTGTGTAACTAGGCCAGTACGGTACAAGTAACGTACGTACAGTGAGTGTGTGTATCATCCTATGCTTGAAGTGTTGTGTACCTCTCAAACTCTCATTACGGGATCACAATGCAGGGCTTTGTCATGCACAACCTTGTCCTTCCTCTATGACAATATCTGCCATGCATTTTTCAGTGACTCTTTTGCGGCCATTGTGGTCTGAGTGGCCGAGCTACTAGTGTTTCCTTCATTATTCCCCTCTGATGAGGTGACACCACTCTCGCCTTGTTCAGTCCTTGCAATCCACCAAAGATATTGTATCTTGTGTTCAGAGTCTGCCGCAATCAACCAACAGTCGACTTCGTTCCAAGTATCTCTTTCTTTCCATTATTTTTTGTTTCGTGTTGCTTTTGTTCTGATATGCGGTTACACGGATTGTTGAGCATAGAAGAGGGAGTTTTTTTTGTTATTGTGAAATTTGATTCGTAGCTTAGCTTGATATTGACAGGCGCTTCGTGAGAAGTAGATTCTTATATATTCCTCACATAACCATACACGTATTCGTTTAAATACAATAATACAAAGATAAAAATATGTATTAGCTATTTATTAAATCGTGTAGTTTCACATACACATGATAATAGATTTTTATACTTCTATTAGTACATTACAGTGATATTATTTATATTTCGCCTGTATAAATCAGGCTTTTGCAAGTTGAAATTGCAGTGGCATTATGTTTTCGGTATGTTTATTCTAGAATCGCAAGTTATCGATGTTTACTTTTTCCGTTATATTTGTCATATGAATTGCCACCGCCTTCGTAGGTATTTCAAGGACATCTTAATTTCTCGTCACGTGGTTCAGAATACGAACACGCTGCTGCACTATTTTCATATGAATACACTTGTCTTTATTACAAGATTGAATTAATAATGACTGTGGCAATGAATATTGTAAAATTATTGCGAAATTGCATAGTAATGCTATGCAAATGTTTTGTTTCTCACGCAGAAATTACTTGTAATTATTAAGATATATCAGTAATTGTGCGTGCATGTTGGAAGAATGTGCGTAAAAATAGAATTTGCAAGGCGTTGACGCATTACAGAAAATTATTCTAACAAGTATACATACTAGTTGAAAGATAAACAACAAAATAAAATGTCATTTCATTATATACGTTTTTTATATTAATTATATTATTTAATGAAATTGTTTCATTTCATATATGCTCTATTAAAATATTAAATAGTAAATGTAAAACAATGTAGGGTACCTACTAGAAAATAACTGTTTAATTTGTGTCCCCTTGGCCGTGCGAAAACGAAATGTCCCCGCTAACAATTGGATAAAGTAAGAATAGAAATTCAGCAACATCCGATTGTGTGCTATTGTGTCGATGAATACTCGGGGTCAACCTGTCGCCTCATTTAATAATAAGTCCATTAAGTTACGTGGTCCCCCTCTGTTGTAAAGCAGAGTCCACGTAGGGGTCCCCTTTATTCCCCCTTTCACTCTCCGACCATGTCTCTCTGCTAGCTCCACCCCCCCCCGTCGTTTACACTATGTACCTCTCATTTCCGACACGGCGAAGGATATTTAATTTCAGTACATCGACAAACAATCACCCGGCGCTGAAAATGAAAAATAAAAAAGAAATATTATCGCCCCTCCATGCCAAGGCAAGTCCTGAATTTTCTTTTTTATCATCGTTCCCCTTGTATTTTTAAAAAACGTTTTCCTACTATTTTTTGTGTTACTCGTCTCATCTGCATGGCTATCCACGGAAAAAATAATTGAGCGCCGTAAAAAAGCTCCCGGCACCGGAAATATGCAGGAAAATGACAATCAAGACATCGATGTAGCCGCTTTGTATTCTATCTCTCTCTTACAGCTTGCAACGGGTATATACGTATACACACAGATACAGGTATATAGGTATACCTGACACTACTGTCGGACATTGAGCCAGCTCGGAATTCAACGATCGTGATCAGAATTGGTTCGAGAGCCTCGAGTGTTTTAATTTTCAGATGATAGAGGGGAGAGAACATTATATATTACTTGTTAAAACATATGTTCTACACTACAGTATACTTTATGATCTTCTATTACATTTTAAATTATCGTTAACACTATTTATTATAAATTTAGATAGTAAATAATATGACATGAAATATTTAAAAGTTTCTGTTATAAAGACATAAATATTCAGATAAAGAAATAAATAATATGGCATATAATATTATCAAACAATATAGTCCATGCTTAGTATTATAATAATATTTTTAATTAGAATATTTTTGTTATATATGTATATTGAAGAATATATTACGAATTTTATTGCTGAACGAGGAATGTGTGTGTGTGCGTGGATGTAAATTATGACTGAGTCCGTTCCTGTCGCGTGTGGACGTTCACCTGTCTCATGTTTCGCGTACCGGCGGCTCTGAAACCTGTTTTTTATTGCTGCTAATTTCGGAGCTTTCTGATTTAATGGCGGTGAAATTGTAACGTGAAGTTCGCGCGTGTGACGTCATACAACGTATTGCATTGAACATAGCTGGCGATTTGGATATATGATGGTAATTATAAAATGGTAATAAAAATTAATTTAGAATATACGCCGCCGTCGGTATTTTATTTTGTGTTTTATTATTTATTAATATAATTAGGCTCCCATGGCTACTTGCGTTTCAATATTTTCTGTGGATATTTATAAATAACTAATTAATCATATATTATATGCGAACATTTGAAAAATAATATATACATATATTTCATTCTTGTGATAAATATCGTTTCCACTTGAACTGAAGAGTGATTACATCTTGTATTATGTTTTTAATCTTGCACTAGTTACGCCACTGTTTAAATGATTTTATTCCGACTAACTGTTATTTCATCCTTTCAACAACTAAAGTTAAATGTTTCGGTTTTTCCATAGATTAAGTAACTGAAAAAATGTATGATACTTGTAACATTGAAATCTGATATGCTTTGTTGGTGAGCATAAATTTCTGAATTATTATTAACAGTAATTATGAAATACAAGGATGTATAAGCAATTTATTCGTCTCATTTCTGTACCTTGGACTTACATTTTGTGCTGTCAAAGAGCGTATGATGGAAATATAAAAGTATAAATTAGATTTAACCCTCTGCATTTATACATGAGCAACACAATGTGATGTAATATCATTTGAAGGGCGCAAGGCAAAGTCTGCCTTGTCTCTCTGTTACACTTTCTATATAAATCGACGGAGCATCTTTGTCTGGCCTATATTCTTGAAGCGTAAAAGGCGACAAATACTTGTTCTGAAATGCATGCTGCTGCTGCTGCCTGTGTACAGTGGCCAATCAAAGCCGGATTCACAAGGGAGCACTCTTATAATGAATTTGTCTGAGCCCCTCTAACAACATTACCAGTTACGTCTGCTTTATTATTGCCTGTTTCTGCTTCGCACAGATAAAAAGAAATAATATACTATATAGAGTATATATTGAAGTTTAAAATCAAAGAGTGCTGCTCCGCTTTTGCCGACGGCACGAAGTTTACGATTTGAATTTCTGTTTTATTTCTAGCGCCTCTGTGCTAAAACGTAATTGTGTTACTAACAGAATACTGCTTTTTTTGCTTTTTTGTAATTATAGAATTTCCTGCGCGCTCTGTTTTTGTATTTTATTCGCTTTTATTCGTTTTTATTGAAGCAAAGTAGATTTGCGAAACGGAAAATGTAGACAGTGTATTATATTATTCAAGTGAAAAGAAAATTTTCTCTTTTTTCATCCATGATAGAATTCCTTTTCTATATTATACGATATTGAAAGCAAACCTGTCTCTGTTCCCTTTTCAATTATAATAAAAGATAAACTTGTATCAAATGAAATTACATAAGAATTATTCTTTATTTACTTACAGGACATGTACTATATTCGAGACATGTATTTGTTTTATTGAAATAATCATTGTGATTTCTATGAATTATAAAATTACAGTACATATGTATACTTCTTTATAATTTGAAAAGAGCATTCATATTAATTGTAAACACTTCACAACCACACAATTCTTGCTTATATAACTATTTAATAACTATAATTATATTTAAAGGCAGTATTTATATTAGGATTCGTTCAAAGCTAATATAACTTAAGTACCTATTAAAGTACTACGAGAAAAGAATGTTTGATCTTCTTTTATTATATGTTGGAAATGTTCTATTCGAGCTATAGTATCATCATTAGAATGTAGAATAAATCATTCATGAAAAAAAAGAAAAGAAACAAAATGTATGATAATTAACTACGGGAAGAAATAAAACTGAGTAAATATTTGTTTAGTAAATGTTAGAGAATCGTCCAGTACCGGAACACTGGGCCTGTTAAGGTTTTGTATACCGGTACAAAACGTTCAACGTCATCGCTAATCAATAACAAAATCACGTATGCGATTCTCCGGTCTGTCGGTGGTGATAAATACATTGATCCCATGCAGGGAGAGTGATGTTCCACAGTGCGTCGTACACTAACACGTGACTAACCGTCGCACAAAACCGTGACACGCTAAAAACAATTAAGAGCCCATAACGCGGCATGTCTGACAAACCTATCACTTCCTGCATCATTAATCAAATCTCTTCACTCGTTGAGAATGGGCCGCCCGAGCTCAGCTCCGCATAAGAACTATAGCGCACGATTCATCCGTACGTATACACTTTCCAACAACTAGCGTTAGCTGACGGACGGACGAACGAACGAACGAACGAACGAGAGGTGTGTATGCGCCTGTCTGCTAATCTGTCATTACAATATAAACGTGCATCGGACTGGACTTTTCTTAACCAAATATACGTATATTATTTCCAAAAACGTGAACAATATCCATTAACAAACGTGTTAAAACTTGTTCACGATTATGTTGTTGGAATATACGGATATTTTACTCAGATCTGTGTAATTTAAAATGCAGATATCTACCGATAAAACAAATAAAGACGTTATCGAATAAATAATGACTGTTTCCGAAGACTTTCGTGTTAAATTGAGGCATTAAGAATTCAGGAAATATTTGTCTAAAACATGGAACAGGTAAATTTCAGTTTGAAATATTATCGATTGGTGGATGGATGGATGGTTTATGTATACGTACGTTTTGAAACTGTGTAATAGTTTTGTTTCGCCCACGGGGTCCAGCAGGAGATAACGGCGCGGGTGTATACAGGCTGGTTCAGTCGGTCACACTGCCGGCATAGCAGGCACCTGTAATGAATGGTGAGTTTCGGAACCTGATACACCGAGTTGGATCGCTTTGAAAAAGCCAAGATTCCCGCACGATAAGGTTTCGTCTTAATGCTTTTTCGTGGGTGTATGCACTGCTTATACTGAAGTGTATAAATTGCATGACATTACATCAGCAGTCACGAAACCGTGGCGCGATGTATCTGTTTAGTAACAGTTTCTCTAGATGTGCATTACAATGAAATAAGTTCCAACCTGTTATTTTACCATTACGATATTCTCGTAATCACTCCGTGCAGTAATGTAGTAGTTTCATGAAGGATGAAGATTTTGTTACTGTTTATTTATTGAGCAGGAGTTTGAATACCAGTGGCTAATTGAATGTCTTGACATGTAGGAACAAGTGTTCTGAAGTTGTTGTGGGTGCTGTAACACGGTGCTGGAGAAATGTGACAAATATGATGATGGTGCGTTGCATTTTTGGCGGTCGAAACGTAATTTGCCAACCGCTAAAAATACCTGCATTAAATATTTTAAATATTATGAGTGTATCTTATTTACAGGATGTGCGCGTGCCGCATGTCATCCGTCAAGTTATTTTCAACAGTAAACAATTTTGCAATCTGACCCAATGCTGTAGATTTGCGGAATTGTTTATATATAGGAAGTGGGCGAAAATAACGTTCACCCGCACCATCCATATAGAATTACCACCTAATGTCACTCGATTAACTTATGCATGCCTCATAAACTCTTCTCACAGGACATATGGCTCAATGAACAGTGTATACCTGTAGAGTGGAACATGGATCACATTTCACAATATAATTGTTACATTACTTTACTATAGCAATGATAAACTGTTCATGTTGAGAAAAACTTTAAAAAATAACAAGAGAGCGATATATAAGTGCAGATAATTCGACAATCATATAAAATAAATTATCGGCATATAATATCTTAACTTGTGCATTTCTTCAGGCCTACAATTACCTGTGTGACTGGCTATTAGATACGCAGGTGTTAGGACAAGTGTTTTTATTCTGCTCACTGCTACTTGAATATTTTTCAAATTCCTGGTTGCCCGTCAAGTGTGCACATCCATCAAGCACCAACAGTTATTCGAAGTATGATAATAATGGCAACATATCTTCAATATGGATTTTTATCCAGCATAAATGCATAGGTTTTTCTTCTTCGTTTTGAAAATTGCAAAACAAGAAAATAAATACGAATCGTGTGCTTGTCTCCCTCTTTGCGTCACCATTCCCCCGTAAAAGTCCACGTGTTTTCATTAATCCTGTAATGCTGGGGTAAAAACGTAAAGCCAACTACACACACTACGTTCTCTCGTCGTTTCTCTTCTCTGCTAGCGCTACCCTTCAGTTCTTTTTCTGTTCATGTTTCTGCCTCTGTGTGTGTATGTTGGTCGACGACTATCTAGTCAGTTTGCCTTTTTATTTATTAAGCAACGGACGTTCTCTACTAACCATATTTAATTGGATCCCTGTAAAAAGTCTTTCTCTACGCTTCGTTTATCTGACGTCAGTCCGTTTATGCGCGCGTTCGCTTCGTACGGTAAAGTGTATGACGTACAAATTACACGGCCGGCCATGGATGAGTCCGACACAGAGGGTCACTTCATGGACAGCACACAGGACCGCAGTTCACATTGCGAACTCTGTCGTAGCACACGGGGCCTAATGCATCGTGCATTCTATATTAAGTTATTCTACGTACTGAATAACTGAACCCGGATATTCACAAATTACAACAAGTAATATTCCTACAAAACATCTCATTTACATATCATTATCCGAATTGGTAATTTGTATATTTCGATCATATAAACCAAATACCTCTGTACACAAACAAGCTCATCGTGAGTAAAATAGCAGTAATTCCTGACGATAATAAATTCAATATTCATTGATCTTCCATGTGTATCCGTGTTCGACGTGCCCCAGTTTCGTGACTGCCCTGCGTAGACGCCACTGGCAATGTGGTAACCTCGTACACAGGCACCCGCTGGAATCTCTGTATACAAGTTTAAAATTACATTTACTCTTCATACTAAAAGGATTCTTCCCCACAGCCTTACACACACACATTCTTATTACACGTATGTAATTTTCCACCGTATATAAATTTGCGCTTGTATCCGTGTGTGTGTGTGTGTGTGTGTGTGTGTGCGTTGGCTTTTATTATTATTTTTTTATTTATTCGTGGCCGCTCTGTTGATCGAAGTCGGCGAGTCGTGCACAATCCTTCGCGGGTTTAGCAAGCAGATGCTGGTTCAACTACAGAACCCATTATTTATCAAAATTACATAGCATTAACATTGCGAGATGGTACGGAATTACTTGCATGCGACGCCGAAACCCTGAGCTCCCAGCCGGGGCGCTCTCTCGACAGATCCGCTCACCGTGTACACACGTGCTCAGGACCGGCCGCAGGAGGGGGGCGAGTTCATTAGCCCACAACATAAGTAAACACAATAAATATATACATACGTGTATATACACAGGAACGAACAGGTTTTCGCACATAAATACTTCCAAACTTCATACAGTGAAATTAATGTTTCCATAACAGAAATTAATGTAGTACAAAATTATGTCAATTAACTATTTATGTATGTACTTATATGTAGCAATGCGGGTAGTTTTCACTAATATTTTAATTATGTTAAATTATCTGCATTGTAAAATATGCCATGTAAGTAATTGGTAATATATCATTGCTGTGTGTCTTTTTATCTTCTTAATGTGCGGTGATAATAATATACCGTTAATATATTTTGGTACGGTCCTGGAAAGTAGCACGTTCGCGAGAAAGAATCATTGGCTTGTCTTTTATTACTAGCCAGAACTGAACTATTAAAAGCTTATTATGTTTCAGATTTAAACTGTTGTGTTTTTCCTTAATTGTTTCGTACGTGCGTGCATGCGTGCGTGTGTACTTTATTTCACCATTGTCTACAGAAATTTTCTCCAACTTAATTATAGCTTAGCACAAGCGATGTGCTTAAGTGAGAAAATTGTGCAATACTCTCCAAAGATGGAGTGATTAGTGACCTGTACTACAACATTGAGCATCATGTAATTTTAATCATTACAAATAGCAGTTCAACATATCCACTAACTACTCAGATGTACACACACACATGTTATCAAAATTAACTTTCAAACGTTCATCCATGTCCGCATTGACATCAATACTTACTATTACTGTTTATACGTTAGAAGCCGAAAATAATTGAAAACTTTAGTATATTCATATGTTATTATAATAATATTCTCTGAAACTGTGGGCGGTAACGCCGTGCCTAAGTAGATACTTTCGTTTAACCTGTATACATGGATGAAACATAGTGCTTAATACGACCCGACACTAATATGATGATGAAATTCAATTTTTAAACAACTCCGCAGGCGGAAGACACGTTTGCACACTATTAGAATATATCACCTTATAAAGAAGCTGTTTTATATAATACAGTTAACTAACGCAACGTACATATGCATTTCATATTGTATAAATTATTTGAAACAAACAACTGATAATATTTTTACATTTCAGATTACTTGGCGCCAGCATTCCTAACTCATCTCAAACTAAAATTTCCAATTGTATTGTGATTGTATTTTTTTGTATCTGTCGCGCCCTCAATAATATTCGAAAAGTACGAGTAGATAATAAGACAGCAATAACAGGATATATATATCAAGAGAGAGCAACGTGGCGGCAACTTGCAGCTACTCGTTGCGGTCAAAATACCAACCCCGAGTCTTATTATACAGTGATCATGTGTGAACATACACATACATGTATGTATGGAATGGGTATCGACGTTTGATTGAATGCGGGCTGTACGTGTAGCACCAATTATATAATAACTGGTAGTGGGTACAGGCAGTGAGGAGGCAGTACTACCTATTAGGTCGTCGGAGCCAATTACAACCTGACTGGATTGTTAGCGACGGACGCGGCCACTGCTACACATCGACGTTGTCATCCCATGCAACTTGCTAATACAGGCTGTTTCATAAATAACGTACATTATACTTAAACTTTTCAATACTAAAATCTTTACATTTTTATAAGCCAGCAAACAGGCATTACAAATATTGTATTTCAGTAGTTATTAATGCGCAAAATACCTATATATATATTACCCAGCAAAGATTATTTAAAATCGATTGCTAGCAAGATACCTGTTATAATTCTATGTTTCTAACAGGTTTAACACTTATTAATCATAAGTTTGGAACCGGTACTATTTTATAACCATATAGGTATACATGTATACTGCTGTGGACAAGATTCAATTTTTATGGTTTTTGATAAATTGTCACATAAAATCAACTATGGAATTACGATCAGTACTAACACCTAGCTTATCAATCACAAACTGTCTACTTATAACCAGCCAGCGGGATAAAAGTGTTGAACCAGTATTCAGTTATGGGCTTAAGTCATTTTTACTGGACAATATGTATTTTTACCGTCAGATTATGGTAGCTGTTAATTAATTTATTTTTCCGACTATTATAGAATTAATGAAACGCATGTAGGTGTATAAAAAATCTGTATCTTGATGGATCGGCGAATATAGATACAAACAAATATGAATTATTCATTCAACAATTTGATACTGGTAAATCGGTCAACTGTAGAAATGAATGTAACGACATGTAGTTAATTAAACAGTATTACATTGCAAAGTCAATATTAATATGCGACACAATTTAAAGTCAGAAAATTATGAATATGCAATGCACTTGTTTGTAATGTTTGTTGTTTTTCAAATATAACATTCTAATACTTTTTACCTAGTGTATTATTGCTTAATTAATTTTACTTATTAATAAGCGTTTGTCAATTATATAATCTTATTATAACTAACATATATAGAAATAGTATAAATAATTTTTAACTGGTATTATATAATAATGAATATGTTATTGTAGAAATGTATGTTTCATAATATTTTATAATTTTATTAGCCAGTATTTTTATGTTCTCTATCAATGACCTAGTTATTTATATAATTAGTATGTCCTATTCCAGTATCCATGTACTAAGTATAGTTAAGAATCATACATATATGTGTGTATGTATGTATGTTGGAACACCCTGTAGCTGGTGAGTAATCTATTTAAGCGTGCGGTGTCCGGCCGCGATCTCTTGTCTGGTGCATTCTCGTCACGATCCGACGATTCGATGCCAATCCAATAATCTAACTGTTCCGGCCAGACTCGATTCTACTTATATAGCATCGTTCAGTTCAGACTGGACATGCTAGTGCAAGCAGATTTCATTCCCTACGGACACGGGGCCGTGCTCGAACGTCTTCTTGGCGGCTCCCGTGTACGCTCCACACACCGTCACGGAGCCGTGCGGTAGTCCAGTCCGTGTTGCATCGCTCCGGGCATGAAGCCTCTCCACCACCTCCATTGTACATACATACACCCCACTCTCTGCTCTCTGCTCTCTAGCAGGAAACATGACTAGCTTTCTGAACACAACTCAGTTTTACACAATATTCTATAACAAATATTGTTTTGCACTTCAAGCAGAACAATCATATGTAATATAATAATAATTTTGTTAAGATTAGATAGTTTTGTTTTTAATGTACAGAAAGTTGAACCATTTCTAAATCTTACTTATAATAGAAACATACTTCTATACTTGTGGTTACATCAAGAAGAATTACGTGCAAATACTACTATGACTATAGACATACTAATGTAAACTTGCATGATTTCAATATTGAGTTTCTCGCTATAACACGAAGAATTCCTTTTATTATCAACAGTCATATATCTTGGTATATAATTCCTGAATGTACTCTATCATCTTCCTAGTTGTCTTGCTGTTGGTATGGCCGTGTCTCCATCTGACAACTGCTACAATGAATCGTGTAAATCATACATTTCAATGTTAATAAAAAGTCGGTACGTTCATAACGGGGTTCCGTGCGCTCAGGATGGCCCGTTATCCGTTGCTGAAGCGCGTGTAATCGTGAAACGCGTCTACAACGCGCCGACATCAATCAACCGCTGCAGGCCTGACGTCATTATATCGACAGAGCACATTTGATCACTTTCTCCACTGTACTTACTGCTGCAGTGTACGAGTTTATTTGTATAAGCCAGTTGCTTGACGATTCCTTGCTTTATTGTTTACTCACATCCGGAATTGTTGCAGAGAGAAACCAGTTCTTTTCTCTACTACTAGACGATCTAGTGTAGCAGTAGAGGTAGATCGCAAAGCGCTGATAAGTACAAAACAAATTGTGTTGAGCATAGAAAATGTTTCGATAGAGTTATATGGATAGTTGTACATGTACAATGTACACTTAGATGCCAATGTCAAGGCATTCAATATTGATGTATACTACTCTCTATTAATAATAATTACATTTTTCTCACACTCCGTGTGATTCACCATCAGGGGTCATTCGTTTCCACGTACATGAACCTGACCGTCGTCTGTCTAATGCGAAATCATTCATACACACACACACACACACACACATCGTTAAGGAATGTTGACACAGTCGAAACGTGACGAAACCAACGTTCATGCATGTGTACAATTAATTGGAGACTGACAACACAACAATCACCGTGAACAAAAAAATTCCCAGTAAGAGCACAGCGGCGCGCGTGAGCGGCAGGGTCGGATGGCACAGCGGGTGAGCGACTTCCCGCCCCGCTCTGTACATTATAGCTCTAGTCAAACATGCATAACACTGTACCCGGTACACAGACTCCAGGGTCGGGCTGTGTATCAGTTTCACAATATACTCAACTCATATATGCATCATACATACAGATATGATAACAAAAAACTGATATACCTGGAAATCATTGAACAGAATATTTAAATATATGTATGTTCGAGTAACAGTAAAAGAATACTTTAGTATTTAAAACAATGTTAGCATGTATAAATAGAACAAACTTGTAGTAATATCAATTGTGCAATGAAGAAAAAAATGTGAATATAAAGGAGTAACAAAAACAAACTGTTACAATGTGAACAAATATAGCGTTCAATGTTTTTTTTTATGTGTTAACTAAATAATTAATACATATATTATTATTCCTAGCTTTATGTAACATTTGTGTATTATTGCAATTTTTAAATTAATTTTTAAATTCAAATTAAATAAAGGAATTAAGTATCTTGCTGGTGTATTTTCAAGTACCTTGGATGTTGGGGGTCCAGCTTTGCTCGATGCACTTACTACGATTCGTTTCGCAGTGAGCGGTGAGAAATATACACTACAAGAAATCAACTGCATCTACTCATTCCATGTTTGTGTAGGTATGTATTCCATATGTATATGTGTTAGACCAGAGTAGACAATCAAGGATTTGTCAGATGTACATGCGTGAAAGAATTATTAGTATTAATAAATAACAAATTTTTCCTTGCAAAGATTATTTATGACAGACAATGAAGTATGTATCATGAGGGGGTTAGGAAATGTTTAATTTTTTTGTTCAGAAGACTCACATGGACAGTGGATATTGATATCTACTACGAAGAACACATGTTTAAACTAATCATCTACTGAATTAGCTTGAACTTGAAGCAAAGTGCATGTACGAGCAATGGATACTGTACATGAAGAGGAAATCTATACACTAGGTAATAATCTCCGGTCAGGTCAGGTACCATTGTTGCAGAGTTCGCGATGCACGATTCTTCATCGTCCAACTGAATATACACACGGCAGTTAGCCAAGCTGTTGTAATACCTGCCTGCCTGTGTATGTATGTATACATATATATGTGTGGTATCATACCAAGTTCATGCGCATTGAAACAAAGTACTAAATACCCGTGTAATAAATACACATTTATCTATAATAATAAAAAACGCCGTCATATAATTTCGCCATTAAAGCGTAAATTGTAATAGTTTTGCGTAAAATGATGGCCGCATCATGAGCCATCAATTTCGTCTAATAACACACGTTGCACATTAACATATTAATAATGGAGATTGTTAACGGTAAATTTACATACTGTTTTGAAATGCATGACGCCTGCTCCTATCTAATTTTCTAATTCCACGGAAGTACGCGAGAGAGAGAGAGAGCGAGCGGGCGCGCACACGAGAGCAGAGGAGAAGAAGAAGAACGACGACGACTCGATCGGGGGCCGGTCAGCGAAACAACTAGCGTAGAGTGAGAGGTGACCACAGGCTATATACGAGAGAGTACACCTCGGCAACTGCTGATCCGTGCCCCAACTGTACGTACGTAAGTAAGAAGATGCCCGTCGGTCAACAACAGCGTGCGGCGGGTCAAAGTGCCTCGGGTACGCGGCCATCTCGCTCAAGGTCACCCGGAAGAATACAACAACTGACACTGGATCATCATCTCCCCTGGTCAGTCACACGTTCGTTTCATCTGTACACTTAATAATCGCTTATAAGTAACATAGATGTGTACACGGGGAGATCTCTCTGTCTATCTCTCTCTCTCTCACACACACACACACACATATATGTAGTAGATACATGAAGAGAAATGGCATTTCGGACAGTTCATATAGGCAGGTACATATTATGCATATATTCACCTGCATGACGTCACTGTGGTTTCTCTATCCCGAGGAAACTGTATTCCACGAATAACTATGATTCATAAAATGACATATCGATTGCTTAAAAAATGCTAATTTATTTCTACTGTAAATATGATACAAGAATACGTACGTATATATATATACCTGTATGTATTAAACTATTTAGAAAATTCCATCTTTGCGCTAATGTCCTTCGGCATAGACATTAAGGTCAAATATGAAAATTATGGTTACATACATTTCATGAAGCTTGTGTACGTACATATGTAACTGTTTTTAAACTCATCAGAAACAAATAATCATGTACAACAAACTAATCTATTATTGCGTGTAACATTCTTCTGGAATAATGACTATGCCACACAACAAATATTAATATAATAATAATAATTTGACAAACACCGTTCTTCAGTTGACTACTCTAATTATTATGAATACTTATGTAACGGTACAAGACAATTAAATAGATGAACAAATATTTAATATGGTGGAATTTTAATTAAATTCAAACTTAATAAAATAAATGTTTATATCGTTTTTCCAATTTGAAATCACACATAAATGTTGAACCGCTTTCACTACCGGAACAACACAGAACTATTTTGAAATCAAAAGAAATACATACATGAGAAAAGCTATTTTCAATAAAATGAACTATTAAGCTCCCATCTGGTTGTAATTTATATAAAAATATTAGGTAGCCCAGTCAATAAATTAATCAATTAGCATTTTAATTGTCGGCATTTAAAATATCTATAAATTATTTACGTTTTGTAATTTGATACTTAGACGAACAACGGTAACCCAAAAAATTTTTACAAAATGGAGGCCATCGTTTGTGTAATTTTTCTATGCATTTAGTGTTTAGAGAGTCCGGGTCACAACATTAATGGAATTGTACACCTGTATCTGTATACATATCTACCTACCTGTATTTCTAACTCTACCTCAATATGTTTATATAAGTTTGCCTTTAGGGTGCTAGAGATATTTTCCTACAAATTCAGAACCATTTATTCATAAATGTTACTACAT
>JAGJTL010001381.1:2362392-2401264 GCA_022063505.1 Calosoma granatense
AATTTTATTTAGAACCTTTTCATTCCAATAATAAAAAATCGTCTAATACTGATAAATTGTTAGATATGATGGTTCGTCATGTTATAATTACCTTTAATGATTATTATTATTATTATTCACATAATGAATAACAATTCTAAAGAGTTTTTTTTTCATCTGTGAGAAATTTTTCGTAAACATATATGGCGACTGCTGCAGGCCTTCAATTTTCTCTCGGTAGTCATAATTTCACTGTATTATGTGCCGAATGTGACTCCCCGTCGACTTGAAGAACACAAACTCCTTAATTAAAACTGTATATGTAATTAATTTTTTTTTGTTAGTTATAGTTACGAAGTTTCTCCACGTATCTGTCGTGTATTGTACTGATGTTCAAATTAACAACAGATCTTCTGTTTGACGAGTATAGTTTTCCATTTGAAGTCGTGTTACGTTTTTTGATTGGCTAGTTAATTATAGTAACCGTTTTAGTCTTTAGTTTGTATAGAAATGTTTGACCTGAAAATTGTTCACATATTTATATAACCATGATTATTCTGTGCTATTCTAAATTTTGTCATATTTTTAATCTATATTTTTCAGTTATCTCCTACTATATATACTTCAAATGAATGCTCTAACAGAACCCGGATATATTAAACTGTTCAATAAAATGCTTTCACTTAATTAACTTATTTTTTTTTCAATAGATTTTAGCAAATGTTACTTAATTTTCGTGACATGATATTATCTTTTAATTATAGTGCTAAAATGCGAAACTTTTTCTTTCATAATCCATATAAGAATGTTATAGATCTCATCACATGGCTGTACTGATATATAAATTGGGTGCTTCTTGTGTGAAATGTTGTTATAATAAATAATGTGGCAACAGCATCAGTTCTCTCTAGTGTTCTAGCATCGCTTCCTCCAACTACAAGATGAATGATGTTCGTGTACATCTATGCACGATTCTTCATCTTCTGCTATAGCACGTTGAAGGACCGTGGTCCAACAGACTCCAGTGCACGTCGTGACCGTGTGATTTGTTGACAAACGAGTTGATAATTATTTTGATTATTGATATTGTTTGATATATGACAGGCGTACCATGTTTTGAACACCTTACCTAATTAACTCGGAACGTGTGCCGAGGTACTTGTTTTTAACTACATGACTCTCTCTCTCTCTCTCTCTCTATTGCGCATGCGTCGCGTTTCATTATTAAAGTTATTAATATTCGCATTTCATTATTAAGAAATATTGATTTCATTAATTGTTTGCGGTTGTTAGTGTGTACGATAAGCAGTTAATAATTGTCGACCAATAAATTATTTACTTTATTATTTAGACATCTCTTGTCATATTGTAGTATAAATAATCAGTACTCTAGGTCTTGACTTGTTGATTGCCTGCGGAATTATGCTGTGTATTGAGATAAACGCAGTCAATATTGCCCCGTAGGTAAGAGGCGACTTTGTTTCTGTAATATTTCAGTCATATTACCACAAAAATCACTATTAATTATCGTCTTTAAATCGTACACCTTTTAATCAACACTTTTGTGGGGGTTACCCGCACAGGGCGGCACTGCTACATGCAACCGTTCAGAACATAAATCCACTTTTCACCCTTAAATTACCTATATATCAACAATCGTAACTAGAATTTTTAAATTGATATTCTACGCCCAAAAAAAACCGGAGCCACAATTTCAACCCTCTACGAGCAATAGGCGACCCTGACTATTGTGGTGAAAAAAGTGTTCCTTTCAATAATCTTTTGTTTTTGTATATCCCAAGGTTTGAACATAACCGCTAGTTTATACTTGTCGAAAGACAAGACATATGCATTCATGAATGAGAGTCAAAACTATACTAACATTGATTTTGAAATACAAAGACTGTCTATAACAAAACTTATCAATAATCTAGACAAACTTTTTGTGACGCATAATAAATGAGTGCATTAATTTTAATTGATCATGTAACCTTCCAATTTTCGTAAGACAAAAAATTGCAATAAAATCAATACTAGATATCATGACATAACGAATTCAATCATTCTATAAGTGTCAAAAAAGCACTTAATTAATTCTAGAAAACTACGTGTGTTATTATGCCGAAATGATTAATGAGTATGTATAAATTAGATACTATTTGTTTACATTTTTAGCTTAGGTGTATATTTTGTAATATATGTTGCGAAAATATGTGTTATTTTCTTGTATGTAGAATGCAAAATCTTTGCTTAAATACTAAATGTATCAAATATACAATGTTATGTAGTTATGAAGCAACATACAGGTTTCATATGAGCATCGTATAGTTCTAAGCATGTTTGAAAGTACATATTCGACCCACCACACACACATACATAACGGTTTGTATCATAAACAACAGAATACCAACAAAAAAAAACCACACATATTGTCTATGGCAAAGAATAATTATATGCCATAAATTCATAATAGTTGCACAACAGACAATTTTTTAGTCAAGTTAAGAATCAGTAATTATATTCTCCCGAACATAACTAATTATTCCGTTGGTCAAATTCTTTTCTCATATTGACAAGCCATAAATCCATTGCAACCTTGATCTGTTTAAACATTGCCTAATGTAAATATATTCGAAAGTATATTGACTTCTGCAGCGTAACGACAAGGAATGTGCCAGAAGCATCGACGATGTTGGCCACAGCCATTGTGGACTCGTGCTGGACGAAGCCCCAGGCCTGCCAGATAAATCATACGTTTAATTAATGGGATATTATTAATCCTACTCACGTGTAAGTCGTTTGTTCGTTCGTTCGTTCAACGTTCACAGAGAGTTCGATTGCGAGAGATATTGCTGCTGCAATGCACGGACAGGTGTCTGGCTAACATGGCAATTTTCAGCGAACATACAACAGTCGTGCTGCACTTGAACGTGTGAATCTGATCACCTCACTGGTGTATGGATAAGATATACTAGCACAGACACAGAACAGATATATACACTGCGCCTGAATTCCACCAAGCAACAAACTAGCTTTCTTCAATGTGTAACATTGTAGTAATTAACACTGTACTAACTATATCATCATCCTTGCAAACTGCTTCGATAAAGTAATATATATAAATCTTCAATCAACTGTACGATATTATTTCTAGTATATTTCCAATTCAGTTCAATGCGTAACTGTTGTGTACTGTTGAAACAGGTATGTACTTGTACCTCATCCTTTGCAAGCATTCGCAAACACATTCACACAAACACAACGAGTAACGAGAGCGGCGAATAAGACAAGACAAGACAAGAGAGAGCCGCAACGGAAAAACAGAACATACATGCATCACGTTCAATTGTTACCGCTCTGCACATGTTTTATGTGTGATTTCGCAGCACAGAAGAAAGAACGAACCCTCGCCATCACCAGTGTGGTGAATGCGCCTTTAAACTTGCGCGCACTTGATAAAAATAACAATAGTCAAGGCAGGTTTTGCATGTGAATCGGGGACACCGGCTCCGTAGCAGATGCACTGCTAACGTGTCCACATGTGTGTGAGCCATATATACTCGTACGTAGCTATATAACTAAACAACAAGTAAATGCATGTATATACATACATACATACATGTGTGAGTATTTGTGAAGGAGATCGGATATCTTGGAGAACGGACAATGCTTGTCACGTCTAACGTTGTGATTAATTAACCGGCACTTGGGTGCCTGACTCGCGAACAGTCCAGGCTGGTTTCAGATTCTTTCAACTCGACTCAGTGTGAGGGATATACTCGTCGACTTTCCTTTGCTAAAACGTACAAACTCGAATCTTGTTTAATAGAAAATAAAAGCAGACCCATATGTATATATGATACCACCAGTACTGTATATTTTCATCATTGCCATTTAAAAGTAATTACACGATTATCACAATTTAGTATAATATTAATAAATGTAATATAAAATAGCCTCTACCACTGTCTGCGCATAAATAGTTCATATATTATTTAAGTATGTACATTTAGTTCATAAGACTGCACGTTACGTTTGTTGAGGGTTTGCGGTTCGTTGTTCCGTTCGTCTTGTATGAATTATCGCGCACTCAGGAATTAACATACATAAACCCGCAGACAAAGATGTGCTTTTTGTGTTCTTTGCCGGTTATCTATCAAAGTCTTTCCGCCGCTCTTACTCTTCTCCCGGCCCCATACACCGACCATATATACATATACACATGTAGACATACTGCAGCTAAGAGTTAGAGGTATACAACATCTGTAGACGCGCGCGTATGAAGCACGTACGTATATATTTTAATGTACGTATGCAACGTTTAAAACTGTTCGTGCATGCAGACGTGTACAAAAATTTTATAGCACTGTTTCTATAAATTATTTCAGATATATTGCATTAGCGTTTTATTATGTGAACGTGCGAGAATTTAAAGGAAAAGTGCTAGAGTTTTATAATCTCATGCAGATTACCTATAGGTAATGTCTCACTTTGCCAGTGTACGGAGCCGACTCTGATAGATTTATATGTCGTTTTAGGTGTGCGAAGACACCGTATATGGACAATGTAGATGCTGATTTATGTTGTATATAGCGTGTACTGGGAAATCATATTCGGTATATCGCTGCTACTAGCGATTATCTACCATTCACACTGCACCGCACGTACCTACTTACACACTGGTGCGCAAGTCAGTCTGTTATCTTCTTCTTCTCCTTCTTCTTCTCGTCTACTCGGGTTCTCTTACACAAATACAGCAATCTTTCCCAGCTTGATCAATAGAACTGTAAAGTTAACAACAAAATTACTATATATTGGAAAATTAATGTCATTTTAATTTGATCCATTATTTCCACTATGAAACGTACGTATTATTTGCTATTATATCGCGACTAATTTACGGTCGACTGAGTTGTCGGTGTCGAAAATGGAATTGTATAAATTTAATAACGTTATTACTGCGTCATTGAACCGCATAAATAAATGCGGCTATCTGTAGGTACACATAAGTTCGATGTTGTATTGGCAACAGCTGATTATCTTGGAAACATGAAAGTTACAGTTGTATCGGACATAAAGAGTTATGGTCAGGAAAAGTTCGCTATGTTCAGGTTATCTTTTATGCAATAACGATGTTAAATGATAAATAATAGTGTAAAAAGAAATTTATATCTTGTTTACTAGTTGTTTATTGCTAGAACATATCACTACTACACACACACACGGCAGTACAGATCGGTTCGTATTGCAAAATTCTGCATTTTCACTCGCGTCACACTTGGAGATGCTAGACAGTTGCAAGATAACGGTTATTTATATCTATTCTAGATCTTGTATTATGTTTTATTTAGATCAATAAAACGATATTGCATTTGCAAAGATAACTAATTGTATATCGATAAATATTCAGAATGTAGTACAAATATCCACTATATACTTAATGCTTCTAAATCTCTACACGAACCCATAAATCTTCACATCAATTCCATATAAATCCTATTAAGGTTGTGTGGTATTGTTCGATAGTGGGACGTAGCATACAACAGGTTAGCTCGTAGTAATTCGATTGTGCCCGCCATCAATCAAAATAAAACGGATGCATTTTCTTGCCATTGTCGTCGGTTCGCGGACAATTGTTAAGAGCGCGTCCCCGCCCGCCCCTCCTGGGCAATACAAAGGCCAACAACAAATGCATGGCACGACTTACTTACTGCTCGACAATGGTCACAACGTTCTGTCTGCCTCCGACTAAAGAAAGGGATGATTGTTTGTCTCCCTCTTTCGGAGAGAAAGGGATGATGATTGTTTGATAGGTTCCCACACGGCGCACGTCCATGCTTGCGCATACGCAACTAGGATTTCTTCTACTGCCAACTCTTCAGGTAGTATGTCCGGCCGCGCACAATGAATCATCTTATTCCCTTTACCTTTTGTACCATTCGGCCTCTTTCTACTCTCTGCTTTCACGCCCCACAATAAACTTGCACACGCGTGTTACTCCTGCCCCAAAATCACAAGTTTACACTTGAATCTAGAATATTTCTTGGCATTATACGTTCACAATTAGGTAACGTAAATTATGAATAATGTTCTAAAAGAAAGAAACAATTCTAACCTACAAAATAGTTTAAGTTAAAGTGCATAATTATATACTCAGAAAATATATAAAATATATTGCGTATTAATAGGTATATAAAATGTTAAAAATGCCATCACCTAAAACAGCTTGTCTTGCCAGTGTCCTACGTCACAATCAGAGTTCCTTCATATACGTATGAACGTATGTATGTATGTAGGTTTTTCATCCGACGAACAGGCAGGCAAGCAAGCAAAAGCGTTCCCCTCGATATTTATACACGTACTCGCCTATTATTTCATCAACAATCGCCGGTCTATTGTCCGAACATCTGTGGTGACGCACAGTAACAACGAGACCTTCTCTTTTTGTCCATGCATTGTCTGTTTTATTCTTCATTTCGTTGTTTTCATACCCTCTGCCTCTGTTTCCTCAACCTGAATTCGTACAGGTGAGAATCGTGTACAATTATTCGAAACTGGTTTAAATATTCGTAGAGAGTTAGACAAGATACGAGTATAAACTGTTTCTGTACTAATGTGTGATTTTTACAGTTCGCTATTTATATTCTGAGCTTTATGAATGCAACATCCTGTAAACAACAAAAATATCAATCTTTTATGTGTGTTAAATTATTCTCTGTTCTCTGAAACATCGTTAATATTTACCTGTCATAATTCATTTTAATTCTTCCAAGTGTTGAAATTACACATATGAGTTTATGATTGTGTTTCTTCTTTTTCATACTCGATCATTCAATGTTTTTTGTGGCTCGTTCATGACCCGATGATTGTAAATGATTGACGCTGCCCGTTTAGCGAGCGCGAAACTTGGCTGGAACGAAATGCTAAGATGTACGGAGATTTTGAAGACTGATTAGACACGCTGATGTATGAATTATGTTGAAATTTAAAGGAGATGGATGACGGAAAGTTATTTTCTCTCACTCATTAATGTACGTTGTCTACAGCTGAAGATAGATTCATTAAGAATATTTGTCAGTGACTGACAGATTTGTATATTCGAATAAAAATAAGATGCATCCAGAATAGCCCAGAAACGTGGCTTTGAAAAATGTAGTATAGACGTATGTATATAAGTTCAAATTTCTTGTCAGTAAATACTTCACAATTTTCACATCGAGCTACATTCTTACAATAAACATTTGGCAATATTTTTTGTAGTATGTTGTATAACTGCACAATGAAAATTAATTCGAAGCCCAGGTACCCACCTTAAATCCTTTATAGTGAGAGATAATGAAATGCAGTCAAGCGAAATGCGTGTTATGCATATTTATGATAATACACTGTACATAAACAGTAGGTGCTCGCTTGGATGAGCAGATAAATAAAACAGTTTATTGATTAATGCCGGTGCATTAAACACCGGTAGGTCCATTTGCAACGTAAACGTAATATCCGCTGTTTTCAATGTAATAAATCACAATTACTGTCGATATGCCTAATTAGAATGGACTCCTTGCAAATTGCTCCCGCTTACTCCTGTCTGCTGTACATTCGCCAGTGATGCGGGACTCGGATTACTCGTACACGGGCTCAGTAAATGTTGAACCCGTGGCGCCTCCCGGCAACGTTAACAAAGTATCTACACACGCACTACATATACATATATGACACTATTTAAACACAACACATTCGATACTTACTGCTGCAACAATTATTTAACAATAAAATATATATGTATATTGAAATACAACATATCGTTAGAGAAATATTAAATGTGATAATCATATGTATTAACAATGTATAATTTTAATTGAAGAACCCACGTGTAACCCTTTCCATTATAATTTAAAAGCTATAAATTTCTACAGTTATCTGTGAGTACGGGAGTGTCAGAATGTGTGCTGGAGAACCAGTGACAGTACCCCCCATGTACACAAACTCTTGGAATTTACTGAAACAATCTTTGTTTCTTTTCTTTTTCCATTCTATCTTATACAAGACGTATGTGCATGTCGACAGAACGTTTCGTTCACAAACTACTTTTTATTTTATTTGTTTATAACGATAGTTTATATTGTTACTTTATTTAAAATAAATAAAATTATTATGGTTTATATGTTGTAATGTTTCAGTCTATAGGTTAGGTTATTGATAAACCTGTAACGTTTGTAATACTCATTCGATTGTACTGCAAGTACAATGATATGCTTACAATGTAATGGTTAAGAAATGCATAAACTGCAAGTTGTCGTTGAGAAACTAACAGTTGAACGTTAAGCTTTGTGTTAGCAAAACAACACACGATAACCTAGACAGGGTATTTGTCAATTGTCACCGGTACCAGTAAGAAACTTCCCCACAGTGTTCAACTCCTTGCTAAACGCATCTCCATCGAACTCATGTTTCCTCCACATAGCTTTCACCTTAAATTCCGCTAAGTCTTTGTCAGCAGTCGCCAAACTACAGTTACAACTTACAAATCCAAATAATTGAAAATAAAAGTAACAAATATAATGATTCTTCTATTCCAAATATTATTCTTACACTGGAGCAAAAATCTATCAAAAACATTTAATAAATTTTGTAGAAAAAACGGTAACAGAAATGGTAATATAGATAACTGATTTTGTATAAGTATGTTAGAGATGTAGTGATATTTAAACTGTAATATGGAATATTCTATTTATATATTAATCTTTAAAATACTGGTAGTAGTAGATATATAGAAAAATGTATACTGCATTCTTCAAACATATGTACAACAATTATAGAAATGATTGTTTGAGTACTGCTGTACGGTGTGCATGAATGATGTGATGTCGCGATACTGTGTACATGCCACAGGTCAGTATAGTACCGAGTAATCAGTGTTAAGAACATGCACAGTTTCCCCATGCAGTGCCCCTCTACCGGTAAATTCCAGTACCATGTGACTGTACGTACATACGTATGTATGTGAATATATACACTGTATCTCTCTATGTACAAGTTCAGCTTAGTTGTGCTTGGCAAACTTATCTTCTTCGGGAAGTACATTTATTTACACGCCTAGCTAACGATATCGCCTTTCTGTTGACAATTATACAGGTATCAGCTATGACATGACAATGAATAAGGAAAATTTATATCGTGTCAACAATATTAACGGCATATCATACAAGACTTGGTTGTAATATGTTCCACATAACTATAACGTATGTATGTATTAACATTTTTCTATAGGAATATAAATATTTTACTAATAAAATATCGTAACGAATATTTGCATTATCTTATTTAATTTTATATTTCTGTTGAATGAAAACAATGTAATGAAATTTATGAATGGTAATACCGTTGTATTGTTTTTATCGACATCACGGTGAATTATCCACGGCATAGTAGCTAGTCAATGATTTACTAGTAATAATTATCCTACTACCTATACATATTTGTGTTTCACCACTATCAATTATTTGTACCTATTCCTTTAACGATTTAATTTGTCCGGATGCCTGAATGAAAGACGACTCGCGTCGTTATGTCGTTATCTGCTCGAATATAAATATTTGTAATTAATTGCAGTCTTGATACAAGGCGCACTGTAATTTGTGTTGCAATTACATTAAAACTGTGTGCAGAGCTAGGTGTATTTTTCACTTAAATTGCTTTATTAGTAATAATTATATTTAATTTTTATGATATTTTACATGTGTCGGTAATGTGTAGTTGAGTAATGCTGCAACAATATAATTTCCGTAATTATATGCGGCTTCTTAAATACTATGTTGTAAATGAAGCTACTTATCACAAGTACAGAGAGAGAGAGAGTTCAGTCATTCGTCATACATTCTCATATTATCAGATGTTTGTCCTAAATTACTGAAAACTACTTAAAATTAACATACATTTCTTTAAAATGTAATACAAATGTTTCAAAAACTGATATTTATTGATTTAAAAATAAAACATATAATCTAATATCCATTAGTTAAGTAGAACGATATTAGTAAATTAGCTCAAGAATTTTCATTATCTTGAAAATTAACATAATCTCTTTTGGTTACCATAAACCTTGTTAGTTATTGAAGATTTTTTAATTAATCCTAATTTAGCATCTCGTAATAGTAATTGTCAAATTAATAACAATAATTGCAATAAATATTTGTCAAAGAGCGTAATTATAATACTATCATTGAATGAAGAATTATTCAAATTCTATACAAGAATGAAAAATTATTGTGTTATATCTTTGTATTTATTGTTAATATTTTGTTGTATCTTGCAACAGTGAGCAAGGAGTTAGTTGTACTAGTTTTATAAAGTTTGATTAGTTCGAATTTCCAGTTGAAACAATTAAGCTAAGCGTAACGAAAGAGAGAGAGAGAGAGTGCACAATGTTGCAGAGCACACGAACTGACGGTGGTGACTGTCTAGTATCGGTCGTATAAAAGTAACGAATGAAGATTGGCCAGCGATGATCGCATCCACACAACCGTTATTTATCTATCTGGGCAAAAACAAGTTTCCCATTTGTATGTATATTAAATAGCTCTCCATATCGCAGAGCACTGTCATTGAATATACGGCCGAGCTAGTCGGAAGATATATCGGCCCATCTAGGTTAACGACGAGAAGACCGAGGGAAATATTCCAATCGCTATTACCGCCGTGGAAACAATGAAATCGCATACCGCCACAACGGTAAGAAATGAACGTCCAATCGTACTGTGGTATTCAAATTATGCCGCGCCGGCTTTTGTTCTATCGGACACCGAATTCTGTGGATTTGTCAATGTTCAGACAAGATTCTCTCTATATGTGCATGTGTGCGTCTGTTAACCAATTAAATACGACCGCGCTATTAGTTAGTGTCCAACAGAAATGGGACACGTTATATTATATCGTTGTAATCCGAAAGAAGGAACTTATCATTCCAAATACTACGAAAAATATATTTTATCGTATTACATTGGAATGTTCTAGATATTCTTTTTTTAACTTCTTTTACAGAACTCTAATATCCTACACTTCTCCAAATACAATTTAGAATATATTACATTCTCATTGTATACACAGAAGCAAACAGAATTTACTTTTGTATACATTATGTCAAATATAATATATTGTTTGCTGCGAAGGTTCCACATATCCACTCCTGTGTGCAACAAATGGTTGAAAGGGGAATTTACAGAGGGGTACGGTGAGGGGTTGTTCGCGCATCAGCGCTCTAAACACGAGGACAAACACAATGCATTAAATCCCCGCAACAAGCTGTCGGATATCGACTGTTGACAAATGTTTCACATTCGGTTCTTTAGTACAAAGCCACACTCTGTCACTCGATGGTTTTTTTACGATTGCTCCATGTAAGAAAGAATTTCCGTGTTCTCGCCGATACTTGTGTCGAGTGCATTCAATCGTTAATCAAACATACGTACGTATACCTACAGAACACATATACGTACCATACGTACGTATGGTGAAACAGACTAGAAAGCCAGAGCGAAATCAAGAAAAATGTAATCGATGAATGCTTTTGTTGCTGAAAGTGTAGGTAGAGCTTTGTATAACTGTGAGATTTGTGCAGGAACAAAATAAAATGTTGTTACAAACGTTACTTACGAGTAATGGATCGTTTAGTTTCCTATATCTAACAATATCGAAAGTTCCATTATGATGTGAATAATTATACTTGCTTCAGTATTATCAGTGATGAAATATTTACATGAATCAGTTCTAATGAGTTATTATTGAAAGCGTTTGGTTGTTTATCACGCAGTTACCACCCGCTCATCATCCCAGAGTAATAACGTCTTTATACATCAAGTCTAGCACTGCATATACGTAGAAGGATAGAGAATGATACAATGAGAAGGATAGTGGAAGAGAGGTAGTGTAACGTATGTCTGTACTCTCTATTTAAATCTTACTGTTTGTTTCTGTTACGTTGCTTTTCTCCCTTAAATAAACCAACCACACTTCGCCGCTTGCCCGCCACCAACCCATCGGTATCTTGCGCGCACTGTAGCTGTAGTCGTTTCCTTTTGATTTTCCATCACCGTCTCAATTTTGCTGAATAGTTCTCGCCGCTTTGGCGCAATACTAAACCAGAGTTTCATTACCCTCCGCACTGCTGATTGGCTGCAGGATTCTTCTCTTATCTAAAGACTCTCTGTATTTACATATAAGACAAACATACACACACACACAAATACACATACATGTACATGTACAAAATAACTTCTTGATTGAAGTTTATATACACTCCTATGCTCGCTACCTTTCTCTATTCCCCCTATTTCTTATCCTTTATAGCTATCTTCTTCTAAGACTTCGTAGAGCACTGTGTACATCTCTCTCTCTCTCTCTCTCTCTCTCTCTCTCTGTCTACCGTTCGTTGGTGTATTGATATTGAAAGGAAGTTCCGTGTTTACCGGGTGCGCCAATAAACATGGCCTAGCTTGTTAGTAGAAGGAAATACGTTAATTGTAATTTGGATATGGAAGTCTGAATTTTAACTACATATATTAGCTTGTTTGTGTTCACTAAATTATTTACGTTATTTGTTAACAGTTTTAGTAATACGTACGTGCGATAGAAATTCGTAGATACATAGTTACAGGGAATGGAATACTGCAAACTCATAAATAAACCAAGTTCATGTTAATTAATTTCAAAGACTTAATTGAGACAGTTCTAAATAAAGGTTGCGTTTGTGTGAGAATTTATTAATGGTGACTTAGTTAATGTATCCTATAATATTTCAATTCAAATTATTATAATTGCAACATTAAACGGTCATAAATATTTTACGACGTATTCAGACAAGCAAATGGACAAAATAAATAGAAATGTAATAAAACAGAGTTTCTGATTGAGAAAATACAAACAAAACTTCTTGATCAAATCTATTTTTAAAACAACAGATAATTAAGAAAAAATAAGAAGTTATTGGAAATTGTATTTTGCTGTTAGGAGAATGCTGCTGATGTCTGGTTTACTTCTAGTTTACGATATTATTTTTATCCGTACCGAGAACTGGGCGTTCGCGAAGGAATATTATAATCAAAATGTAATTATCTAAAGCATAGCGGCTGATGGACGAGCGAATTTTATGTGCCCGCCTGGGAATCTGATCTTTGAAGACGCGTGAATTATAATCAAAACACAAGTGTTTAGTGCCTCGTTATGTTATTTTTGTCTAAGTCATTTTACTTTGAAGGATCAAATCATATGTTTAGGTTTCACGTAACCGGCTTTCATCTTGCGGAATATATAATAACAAATAGTATACGTATATGCGTATGTACTAGTTTCATAGTAATATTGATGTATGTTTTTATTTAATGTAGTTACGAAGAACTGAAATCAGGAACTGAAGGCAATGTCATTTCTTTAATTGTGGTACACATGAGTTATAATGTGTATCTATTTGTCCATTAGATTTGTTATATTCTGTCTAATTAATTAAACACTCCTGTCAACCTTATTACAATCACCACAGTGTGTACGGAGGTCCGTAATTCACATGCAAGTGAATCTGACAGATCAGCCGGCCCTAATATAAATGTCCTGCCCTTCCTTTGTGAAACCATCCACCACGCACTTTGGTGGTTTCGCTTTCGATAGGACGACGACTTTGAAAGACCGGCTCCTTCGTGTACTCGGCAGATATCTTAAGCTAAAGGATTTCGAGTGGTTCACACATCGCCTGTTATATACAATCAGATTCTAAGTTTGAATTAAACGTCCACATCAACAATATGAAATAAGATATACTGTACGAGTCATTCAGATGTGTTTACCAACATGTTTGCAAAACTTTGTCAACATCTCTTTGATTCTAAAACCAATTGTATATTGAAAGCTTGGCTAGGGTTAATGCAGGAACAAGTTATATGGCTTGCTACTTGCTAAAGCATCTGTTTCTAGTAGGCTAAGGATACATTAATATTACCTGTTCAGGTTCTGTGTTCTCTGTTGCGGACTGAGCGATATAAAACAATTGGCTGCGCACATGCGCACGGTAGTCAGCAAATAAGATAATTAATCAGGTATGCTAAGCGATTGTCTGCCTACACGTTTTGCGTTTGTGTTCTGCTGCTTGTCCAGCTCTTTGTGTAGCCGGTTTCTCATTGTAATTGCTTAATAAAAATCCTTTAATTAATTTATCTAGAATTGCACTTAATTAATATTTTACAATACAAATGCACGCTGTGCACAGGCGTACATATGTACATGTACAATGTAATTCATTGTCCGTTTCTTGAACTCGGATTTAAACTGTAGCATACAATTAGTCTTGTACTGTACTCAGTATATTATGTCACATACTGTACATAATTTAATACAGATTTTTAAATTCTAATACTCTATCAATTTAAATTATTCACAAGAAATATTCTAAAATATAAATCTGATATTTTATTCTAATTTGTATTTTTTACGTTGTTATTCAATATAAATGCACAGCGTTTTATATTTATTAACAAAAGATATTATATAATAAAATACCTATTAGTGCTCAGTGCGGGGTCTTCAGGTACCTAAACTTCCCCCGGGGTATAGTGACAGGTACCCCACCTGAACAACACCGCAATTGCCCCTGTCAGCAATGTTTGTTTAGTTGAACCACAGGTGTATCGGTGTTAACCGAACCATTAGCCATCGTCAACATTGTTCGAATGCTTCTGCCTTTCATCAATATAAAAGGACGAACTACAATGCACAGCAGGAACATTTTGTACTTGTAACGGATTTGTTTACGCCGCTTCATTGATGGTGCATCTCATTATATATTTACAACATTTCATAAACAACAACTAGAACATTTAAGAGAAGTACATTAGTGAATATATGTTTGTTCATACTGAATGTTCCCTTATATAAACAAGTGCTTGAAGGAATTAATCACTGCTGTGTTCCGGTAGCAAAACATTAAGTTCCTTTTAGTGGAAACGGTCGACAATATGCTACAATAAACACAAAACAACGAGAGTCTATTACGGGGCCAGTGTTGTTACCATTGTAGCTACATGTTGCTGGCTCCATTCACGTAAACTCATTGGATTCGGTGCAGCGGGTGGCCTCATTGTGAACAGACCATTCAGTTCCCGTAACCCGAAAGATTATCCCATACATTTCGTCTTTCTTGTCGAGTCTCCTGGAGAGGCGACCTTTTGTTGAGAGGCCTTCATTCTTTTGCTCCATTTGCCAACTTCGGTTCAATGCTAGCGATATATCCGGCCGGAGCAGACAGAAGCGATGAGACTCCGCAAAAGGACGAACGCAGTATCGGCTTCGAGAAAATGTATCACATCAGATAATAAAAATTATCGTACTATTGTTAAATATTAATTTACACTAAACTAAACAATTACTTCATCGTTTTCTTTAGAAATGATGCATTGAAGTTTCACTGTACATATTTCATATTAATTTCGCTGACGAAAGCTGTAGTAAATAATAATATAGAAAAAATTAAATATTAAACGCACAATCAATGCTAATGAAATATGAACATGTTTTATAAATTCATCACAACATTGAACAAATTTGTAACAATGTATTTACATGATAGTTGTGCAATGAGTTCCGTATTGCAAAGTATATATACCATGTATAGCAAGTAGCGATGTGATTAGAGAAGTGGTGTCTGGCGCCGACCCTGCGCCATGCGTGTTCAAGTACAAGTACGAGGAGATAATGCGTTGCGAGAGTTGGACCTGTTCTCCGGTTTATTAACACTGTTTATTCATATACACCTGACCACTCTCCGAATGCCATTATCTTGTATTTACGTCTGACATTAAAATGCATGATTTACATAGTTGCGGAGATGTCGAACGGATAATTTTAATACGGATTAGTGCGCGATGTACGCGTGTGTACGTGCGTACAATGGTACCGACATATACGGGCACTGGAAACAAAGCTGCACAGTGTCGCCGAACCGGCTTTTATGGCTTATTACTACCAGCAACATTCTCACAGCTATAAACGCTTTACCTATATGCGACTATTATATCGAAATGCATCCATCCATTCCCCGGATGTGTACGCACTGTTATTACAAACAATTTATACTTAGATAGTATCGATAAAAATCATGTACAATCTCTAAACACTCTTACAGTATTTACTGATAACACGAATATATATACGTATCTATGTAGGTTGAAAGAAATGAATGTTTTAACCATTGCTAGAACTGGCAATGTTACAGCACTTTACTCTCCTCTGCTACTACTGTTGCTGTCTTTATCGTCCTGATTGCCGTTCTCTGTTGATCCATTCGTGCGTCCCATGGGACCACTAATCGTAGAATGACAAGGTCACATTAATGTTTCAACAGAGACTGGGACATACATATAGATTGCGGGGTGGCCACAGCAAGTGGAGTGAGCGAATTCATCACAAAGTAGTGGTATCCTATTTCCTGAAAACCTCATAAAATATGCATGGTCCAGCGGCGGGACGCGACTCAGCGCTGTACTGTGAGGACAAGGGGCGTCAGCATCGAGCCACCTCTGGACCCCAAACTCCACCATACACCAAGGAGTCAACGAAGTTGATGTGCGGGGATAATTTTGTTTTTATGTTGGTGCGGGGTTAGAACTACACAACATTGACAAATCTAATATGTTTCTTGTTAAAATTATTGTATGGTTTTCCTAGCATAGACTATGCTAAATAACATTAATATTACTAGACAGATCCAATATTGTTCGTTCTGATTCGAGTTTAAAATTAAACCTCGCCCAAGAAACTCCGACATGAGTGAATCCATTGCAATCGTTATTTTCCTGACCGTGGACAAACAAGTTCAAGTCAGGAATTAACGGTCGAAAGGAATTCAGATTTGTATATAGTAGTGCGACAACAGTCACATCTAGATTAGACAAAGCCATACTTGTATATACATAGGCACGTTGGCGAGGGGTATTGGCGGGGGGAGTTTGCGAATCGTTTTACAACGGCCACGGCTCTAACGCAGCATAGCCGTAACATTAATTTCAATGTTTATTGAGAAGTGAGGACACTTGTTACCTGCTAAACGCCCATGTAGAGACAGTGCATGGTTTCACAAGATACCTACGGTGATGGGCTTTCTATTCTCCGGACAATGGAAATCTCTCAGACGCGTTTTATTGTTCAACATACGATGAAGTTTATTGTATTTTATTGGGTTCGTTGCTCGGATTTAAATGAAATTTCATACAGTGATGGAATAATTTATATTAACTGTTTACGATAAAATTTATATATAAAACTTGATACAACATTTTACTTGTTTGTCCTTCTTCTACAAGTTAGTCAAGTAATTCACCTTTGTAATTCAATAAAAACTTTATTGTTTCAATATTCAATAAATGGCTGAAAGTTTTGTCATAATTTACATGTACTGACCATAAAATCTACGATTGGTATTTCACATAGTACCTGTGTATAACTAACAATGCTTAATTAATAAAACGTCAGTGCTCATCGGTTGACCTGCCATAAAATGTCTTCTCTTCGGTGAGGTAACGTGTAAGGGGTCGGGAGTATAAGGAATTCTTCGTTAACAATGCGTTTAATATCAGTTTTATAGTGGTTCCCGTTTCATGTACATAAATTAGGCACATTGTCACCCGTACAAGTGTATGGTTGCGTACATACCTTACGTATATGCACGTGTGTTTGTGTGTGTGTGTGCGTTCTTACTGAGAACGCTTGCTGTTGTCCGCAAGTCGGGCATATATTATATTCATAATCACAAACTAAGATCTGTCCGTAAGCGGGCGCCTGTATTTATGGTTATTGTTTTCGTCCTCACTAATTTTTGCCTGATGACTGGACTCACACGGTTCCAGAGGCGGCGAACATGATTTTGTTTTATTTATATGTATTATCTTTGAAAATCAATTTCATATATTCTGAATGTAAAATTGTATCTATTGTATTTAGATCATTTAATACTATTTATTTTAGAATTATATACACACATATGATAATCTTTATTATTTTTTTACAATTTAAATTTTATATTTCTGAGGTAGACTTATTATTAACAATACTGGGATTAAAATCATGTGATGACGAGCACGGTTATGTACAATCAATCTTAGGCGTACATAAAAAAGACATCGAGTAAAGGATAACGAGTGTTGTGTAATTACGGTGACATATTTATTGCTCGTCGAGGCTCGCGTCAGAGCGTGATGTAAATATAATGGAAGGAACAAATGTTGCATGTAGTTAGCCGCCAACCCTTCCGGTAATGAGCCGTATACACTCTGTCTGTGTGTGTGTATGTGTGCGGTTTACCACTTGCGCTCGGAATTGTTCGGCCCCGTTCGTTTATAAAACAATTAATTATAAGCGGCAATTTATTTCGAATCTCCCGCGGCGAATTCAGATTAATTAAGAGATATACATTTAGAGAAGATCGTATCGTTGCTTTGGGCCCGGGTTTGTTGATTCTTGCGCTTATTAACAATAACTCAAAGCCGTACGTGATTAAAAACAATATGTGTTTCCGGTAGCGCGAATCGTTATTATTTAATGATAAATATTGGCAGGTGTATCTACTCTTGGTCAAATATCATTTATTTTCTTTAGAGAAAGCTTCTTACAATCCACTTATGTGTTAGTGTACAACATACGTCCTTACCAATCATAGATACTTGTGTGTACTTATCGACTGCTATAGATACAGCGTAACTATGTTACGATATTACATTACAATCTACAAACGTACAACTAATTTGCCAGTGATGAAATATTTACGCCACTGACAGTGTTACCGTATTAATTAGTTATTGAATGATGATGGAGAAGGATTGATCACAGCGGGCTCTAGAGGGTAACCTCCCTCGATGTCGCAGGGGGCAATTACATAATTATAGGAGACGGAATATCTCCCTTTCTCTACTTTATACCCGCGCATACACTCACCCTCCTCCCAACCCTGCACAGTGTAGGTTGGTGAGTTCAGAAAGAAGACGCGAGAGAGCGTGCGCGCGTGGGAGCTATCGGTGGAACGCTACTACAGACAATATAGCACACGGCACAATGGCTGGTGATTTTCCTTCATCACTCATTACCCGCTTTGTTGAAAGTTCATCTTTTGTAGTGACGACCGGCTCGCGAACGCGGAGTCAAACGCAACGCTTGTAGCGAACAGTTTTCCGCGGAATCAACTATGGAAGACAGATACAAGGAGAGCTGGAAAATGTATCATTTTATTTTTAAATAGACAGTATTAAATAAAGGATAAGGTGAAATTAATACAATGCTGATATTATTTGATATAAATCATTTGTCTTATTTGCGTTATAAAAATTGTATATATTTTTGCAGGTTGATACAAGAACATTTTGTTACATTAATATTTCACACCAGCTCCTGTATTTGAACCTCCGCTTGTTGTCGGTAGACAACGCCAGCTCCCATTCCAATTCCTGCCAGTAGGAACATCACGGAAATGAAATAACAGAAGGAAAAGTTGCGAGCAACATAAAATAGTTATCTCCCGATTCACAGGGCACGGCAATTTCTATAGAACCATGTTCATTGCTCTATTTTTCTTTGGTAACTCTCTGGTTCAACAAGAGAGAGAGAGGTTATTTTCTACAGGACGTGTCTCGTCCAGGACATGTCATTTGTAAAGCTGATAGTTCCTTGTACATTTGTCGTTCTACCGATTCCTATTCTGATACTGATCTTTACAAAATGTACTGGCTGAACAACGAGTATTACTTGTGTTACACATAAGTGTTAATACGTAAATAAGCATGAAACATTTGGTGTCTGATCTATCGTAGAACGTAGATGATATAACTAGTGGGTACTAGGGTATTATGTTAGTTTGATTAATGTCAGTGCTTTTAAGTTGGCGATTATGTTAGTAGTGTAATTAGCGAATGAGAAGGAGTGTAGGAATATGTTTATTAAGGAATTGTGAGGCGACCGTAAAAGCATCATCTCAGTTTCGAATCCGGGCCTGTTATGAGAGCCCCGCTCTCCCAAGCGCGGGTCTTTCATCTGCTAATGGCCTCGTGTCTCTCTCACTCTTTCTTTCTCTTCTCTCCTGCATTGCGCTTCTGCATACTGGTATGTCAGAGAGAAATAGAGCATAGTTATGCTGTTCCTTTACTGCTGCTGCTGCTGCTGCGTCATTAATGCAAGTTGCATCGTGATGCGCTACAATAATTTAAATGAATAAACGTTAAAATTGCATACGTGCATATTAAGCGTCGGGGAGCGAATGTTAAGATTTTATTAAAAACGCGACCTCGCTTTGCGCGTTCGTTCGCATGTTGCCTCCTCTCTCTGTGTGTGTAAGATCTGTGTGCTCGCGCACATTACAGATTCAACTCGGGTGTACGTTTGTTGCCGCGCGAAAAGGATGAACGCGTGAAAGAAGTTCACGATTATAACACGAGGATAATGTGCCCTCTATGTACGCGCATTGCCGCTGCCTTGTCAGACCTTTCTAACACGCCTACCCTACCTAACTTAACCTATCTGTCTGTCTGCTGGCAACCCTCCTGTTCTACCGAACCATCTCACTATATACGTACAAGTACGTATATACTCCTACATTTCTGTAGAAACATTAATGAAATACATTGTTTGTTAATAATTGTGTATCACAACGAAACTGATCCATGGAGTTAAACAATTACTTGAGACTAGAATATAATGTGACCACCACCTGTACACCGTGGACGGAATGGTGAAGAGATTACATCGAGTTTACACGTGATTATAGTCTAGTAGTAGAATTCTTCAAATGAGCGACGCGTTCATAATTGCAAACGTTTTTTCGACGATGGGGAATTATTTTCCTTGCACCGAGACACGGGTTCTGTTTTTATCCGACGCCAAGTTTCCATGTGCAGGTCGCTCAGATACATGCGGTTTGAAATTCCAATCAATTTATATTATACGCAACGGACAAGGTAATAATATAATTTATGGCAGATATTATCCGGCTTGAGAGAGATTGCGCTACATAGCTTGCGCGGATACATCTCTGCGCACTGTGTAACGTAACGTAACGTAACATTGCGCAGCTTAGCGACAATGTGTTCTTCAGTGTTCTTTGCATTGCAGCAGTACATGGATGGAGTTAGCGGTTAGTCGCGAAGTAAGGAGATGAGAACTCTGCGTAGGTAGTGGCCGTTGTAACTCGGAAAGCATCTCGGACGGTGGCGTAAATGGGCGACAAGGCGTGGTTGTTGCGTGTACTGCAATTAAAATGTGGCTTCTGCCGACTACATTTCCCAGACTCTCTCATGTTCTGTTTCTCCATTTAACTCTTTACTCTGCTTTCATACCATTGCCATCTTACACATATCATAATACACTTGTACAGGTTAAATAGTAAATTTTTATAGAAGTATAAAAGAATGTACGTAGTAGGTATATGTATATGATATGAGAAAGAGGTGTGTACATACAATTACTATTGTCCAAGGAATTGTTTANNNNCTAATGAGTTTAGTTTTGCATATCAGTGTAACCTTCTTCGTTCTAATTAGATACCGTTAAAATGTAAAGTGTTTTACGGAAAACAGTGTGATGGCTCGGCTGTCCTTGATGTATAAATTACACACTTGTCAATATATTATAATGTTAAGCGTGCTAACAATACTGCAAACACAACAGCATTAAATAGCTCAATACCTTGGGTTTCTTTGCTGCCAATAACAAGTATATATCGCCATTTAACGGCCTGTTAATGACAGAATAATTATCCACTCTATTAAAGTATAAATATGTAAATAATCTCACGCGATAATTGCTATCTCATCTCGCCACAAGACCACAAAAATACCGTATTTAATGTTGAGTGATTATCGCAACTTGCGAGATAAATTTCTATCCCGGTTAACTATCTTCCACTTCGGTTATAATTAACAGACGGTAATACGCGAATTTGCATAACTTTGTCATTTTGTTTTTCCAGAATTAATGCCGTAAGTAAATATTGACTGCCGGGCCGCGGATTAAATCAAATCGAGTGAGTTCTTTACGTGTATTGATTAATACTAAATACAGGTCTACATTTAATGAACGACAAATGTGTCACTTAAAATCTACAGCTTTTATTTCATATGTACACATCCTATATTGTATTTTATGTTTTAAAATAATTATATTTATATTTTAAACAAATATCATTTCTTATTAAAATTATGATTAATTTTCTTTGAACATAGACCAATAAATGAAAAATGTCTTTCCTATTTTTTTTCTACTTTCGTTTAAACGATACGTCGTTTCTGGGGAAAAAAATCGCTACTATTTGCGAACATGTATATGCGAATGTGTGTGTGTTCGTTTTGCATTTACAAAGAGGTAACAAGAAATCTTTGCAAATAAAACTAATGAATTCTGCTGTACGCATGTAGTTTTCTTTAGTAATGTGTTTCCTGTGTTGTTTGTGTGTAACGGAGGATATTTTAGTCCACCAAACTAACGGACTCCGCTTATATTTCTACTTTATTGCGTTACAATACTTTACCGTAACACACAATGCAGTAGTTTGTTTACCAATAATTATCTAGTTCCTGATAATTTATAAATAAATATACACGGCATGAAATAAGAGACAAACTAAATATGTATTGTGCAAAACATGAAGATTTTTTATTATTATTCAAATACGAAAAAGTAATATTATCTAATAATTTAATCTTATTCAATTAATTTATACAGAAAATCTACATGGCTACGCCACTGCCTAATTTGTTCAGTAACTTCCCTACGGAGATTTTACGGTGTAATAAGAATCCGAATTTATTATTCGCAGAATGCCAAGTCATTCTTAGGCACGACAACTAATGACTCGCATATAAGAGAACAGCATTGTCCCATAGTCTGGAATTACCATCGTTATTTTACATGAATAAAAAACAAAACTGGCGCTTATGACTAAGCCAGTGGAATCGAGAATTCAAATCTAAAATAGTTTGCAATTCTTTTACTTCAAATATTTGAATTAATATTATTAATTAGTTTTTTTTTTATTTTATCTATTTGTATTCACAACGGTGCGATTTATGTAATTAATATTATACTGTCATTTTTATATATTCATATTTGCTTGTTAACATTTTAGTTTACGTTATTGTATTCTATAAATTACTACACTAACTGTTCCATAGTCACTTTTATGCTTATAAAGTACCATTTCATTAAAATATTGGAATATTTAATTGCAAAACTGACATTTTCGAATTGATATTTTTTCCTAATACATGTGGTTTTTACTATTAACATATTAGAGTGAACACTATATAAATTTCAATTAAAATATGCAAAAATAATATTAATACCTACGTTTGTATAATATAAATATTTATTTAAAGTTATATTAAGTTTTCGTCAGAATGATACTTTTCATATTAATTTGCATTAATTTAGATTCGATTTTTTTATTTTCTTCTATTTGATTCTGTAATATTTGTTTCAATTCCAAGAACTCGTTACTCGTAAGATCTTTACATTCTAAATTTTCAATCGTAGCCGAACACAATGCCAATCCGTACGCAATTTGTCTAACGTATTCTGTCATATTTTCATAATTATTAAACTGGTTCTTTAATGTGTCTGCTTCAATCCTATATGGAACCAGAGTATCCCAGTATTCGTCTAAAGGATTTCTATACATGCCATTCTCGATAATTTCAACTTGTTTCAACAAGCACATTCTATATTGTTCACATGTATCCACAATGGCTACTTGCAATGATTTGATTAATTCGTTTACAGTTTTCTCGCTTGCTATACAATCATCCTTGAGAATTGTTTCGTGATCCACAAGGTTTTTTGTATTCGTATCTTTTTCTTTCATATTCGTTCCAAACATAGTTCCGCATAACAAGAAATTTAGAGAATTTTTTGATTGGAATTTTGTGCGGCCTTTACGCAAATTCATTGTATATGTTGGTATGTATCTAAATATGTAGTGAAAAAAGGTAAATTTTGTTAAAATGTTCATATTTCTAAATTTTTATCTAGTTGTGTGACACTAGAATTTTGACAAGTAGAGTTTGTTTTAGAGTAAATTTTTGTTTTTTTTAAGTTACAAACTGTACTAGTGTCATTTTATTCAGATAATATTTTTCAATAATAAATATTACCTTAAATAATTCTTTATAGATTTGACAGATATTTTTTCTTTAGTTTAAAGTTAAATTAATTTATATACCTAAAATGATAAATTATATTTGGTTATATTAATTAATATTACAAATAACTTTTCTTTGACTAAGAAACCTGCACAAAGAGATAATATCTTCACCATCGGGAATTGCTTCCTTTTATATCGATCCGTAAACCAAATAACACCCTTTGGATATTTGCAAATCAGCATGGAGCAAATGTTTATTTTGAAATCGGTCGTAGCGACATCAAAGCCTCGCGTTCAGAGCAGCAGCCATTGTTTATACAATGCGCATGTTATAATAACAGTTGATTTAGTTTTGTGTATTGGATACTGAAGCGAGCGAACTTGCGCTTTACCATCAAAACAAACCCTAATTAGACAGGACCTCAGTGTATCATTGACGCAAACCACTGCGCGCACACACGCACACACTGCGCTGTGTGACATCTATCGTTCTCTGTTACAACTTTGCACTGGGTGGTCCTTCTCAGATCGAGGTCGTCTTTGCAAGTTTCCACACACACAGAGAAGCACATACAAATGAAAAGGAGATGGAGAGATTTAGATGGTTCCCTTTCTCAGTCTCCATTGGGAAAATACAGCGGCGTACATATTTTCCTGGTTTGTTTTCCTCATATACCATTAGAGTAGAAAGATATAAATAACTACAATAATATGAAAATGTTTAACAAACCATTTTCTATATAATAATTATGTAACAATGTGAGAATAATTCTATAAAAACCTTTTTCTTTCAATGAACCGAAGAAATATGTTAGTAAAAATGTGATGCTCACATGTGTGTTTTCATTTATGAAAGAAGTATTATTTTATATATGATTACAGTTATAAATGAAGTACATATCCCCAGTGTCTTAGCGAATGTAGCGCCCATGCTTGGAATCTAACAGGATTCTCCCTCTTCACCAGTTACCGGCTCTTTAGCATCCAAGACCGAGAAACATCTTCTTTGATGTTCCTCATATTAATTAGCAAACGACAAAATTGTATTTAAACAATGAGGCACGCTGAGTAAAGACTCAAATAGCGAGGAAACACAACGTGCAAGCCGCACAAAGGCGTATGTACGGGGAGGGGCGACAGGGGGCGGGGGTTGCCTTTGAATCTGTTTGCCTTTAAAGCACTGTGTTTACCATATTGTTTGCTAAACTAATGCTTTTTATATAGTATGAATTAAGCTATGCCAGTGATGAGCCTGGTCTACCCCCTGCAACCCGCTGCTGCCCTATGTCCATGTGATGTCATTGGGAGCCGGGATGAAATGGAGGGGAGCTGGTAAAGCAGATGGGACCTCTCTTGTCATTTGTATTTGTTAGTTACGGCTGCAGGGGGCTACACATTTTGTACAGGAATTGGGGCTACGTTTTTCATATATGTATAGTATGGTTGTTTTTCTGCCTTTCATGATTGTCATTCTGGGCTGAAACGTTTATTACGATTGAAATTAACTGTTATACCAATTAATGAATTGATTAATTCAATCTCCACCCTGACGACTTGATAATATTCTAGAAGGTTAAGTGAACTGCTTGATGGATCATATTTGGGAATAATATTTTGATTGCACCAGCTAACCGTATTTGATATTGAAACCTGAGGTAATTACGCAGAGATAACGTTTCGCTCGACGGGTAGTTAGCGGTAGCGGTAGCGAAAGATCATTACCTCACACCGGTATGATCCAAGGGCAAGGAGTGTGGAGCCCGGAAGCTGGATGTAGTAGAGGAATGAAGTATCAGCACACGGTATCGTCACGCTTATAATGTAGATATCATCGAACAAACGCTTCCAGGCTTTCTATTAAGCTTTCTTTGAAGCGACGCCGCAGTAAGCGAACGTGCCGCCACCTGGCGTCGCCACACCGTCATCCACGGAACACGTGCAGCAGTGTAGGTTGGGTTGTCACGCGGGCACTGTACGGATATTGGCTGATGGCTCCTTTGAAACTAAACGCTGCTAAGCAAAGTTGCAATTTGTTTTCTGTAATTCCCATTTCCGTCTCTGTGCTCTCTAAATACGTTCTTTTTTCTTTCTTGCTTTCTTTCCCGTTTTATTTCTTCTTCTTCCTTTTTGTTAATTTCTTTTCAATTTTGTAAACAGCATGCAAAGCTCTACGTAAGAAATGAGTTGTTTATTTTGGAGAGTTTTTATTATACGCTTTGAGAAATTGAAAATACAAAAAGTTTTCTCTACCTCTTCCAGTGAGATTTGTTTTACAAATAATGATTTTCCTTTCTACTCTGTGCAAAAGTATCAATAACTAACATGGTATACACAAGACTGTTCATTGTCAATATAGAATAATGGATATGAATTTTACAAGACAACTAATAATAACACATTTCATTATATAATGTTCACTATTCTTACCTACTGAGTGCTTACCAGACAAAACGTTTGTTCATTCATTTGTTACACACGGGTCGTAAACTTGTAAGAGTCAGCCTCTAACACCTATAGCAAACGATGACCGACCCGGTATTGTTTGGTTTGCGTGACTATAAAAACTTATTCCCAACTTCCACAGTGTACACGTAGGTATGTGTTTACACACAGGAAGGTGTGTTTTTTGCTATTCCATCTCTGACACACAGTGATGTTTAACTTAAGTGAAATGTGTTAACTACTTTACGAACAGGCAAGTTATTGTTTTTAGCTACTCATTCAGTATAGTAATACATACTTATGAATATACTTCAGGATTAAAAAATATTAACAATTGTAATCTAGAATATAAATGTACAAATGTTAACAAAATAATTTTTCCTATCTAAGAAAGTATAATGACATTTTTAAACTTGTTTCAAATGGTGCATATGTAAACAATAGAAGTAAAGATGTGAAAACAAAGAATACTAGTACATGCGCGTTTGTTCTATCCGCAGTAGAGGACAAGTGTTTGTTTTGTAGACGCACTTAGTTGACAACGGTTTAGATATTTGACGATAGAACGTTTTTTGTTCGTTTACCTTTAGTCAGTTCTCCGCCGAGTTTACCAGACATTTGATGATAATGGTTAAACTGGCCGCTACCAATGTTTGTTCCAGAGTATGTGAGTGCTATTATATGTACTATTTGCACAAATACCATTGTTAATTCAATGTAAATACTTGTGCTTTTAGGATCTGTCGTATGTTTGTTTACTTTACGCATTGTTTACGCATGACGTTATTTTATATATTTATTGTTTAAACTATACGCATTGCTAATTTTTTTCCTAGTGGTAAGTTACACGTGTAAAATTGTTCTTTTGTCAAATTACAGCCAAAGACCACAGTTATACACTGAATTACAATTGTAATAGATAAAATCCTCAAAATTCGTTATGTTTTTCATAATCGAGTTGCTGAAATATTTGCCCCTGTGCTTAAGAAATTACAATAATTTTAAAAGTTCGAGTCATATTTCAAACGCGGCATCCGTCGCACAACAAAACATACAAAATTATCAATAAAACATCGCATTACCATATAATCCCATCATCGCGGTCTCCTCGGCCAATTAATCAAGACAATCCGCGCGGAACAATCCGTCATCCGTATCCATAAATCAAACACAGATGACTCGGTAACCGACCCTCGCCCCGTCTCTCTTCAAATTGTTGTCTCGCGCTCTTTCGGTTAGGTATGTAAATGTCTCCCACTAGACCTAAATGCCAATGGAACATTTACTCTTGATATTTCTACTAACAAAGATCTAAAATTCATGATAATTTCTTATTGTGATATGCAATTTAATATTTTTCTTGGGCAATCCAACTGGAAATTTGAATCATTGAATATTTTCTACATCTACCTGCACGTAGATCTATTGGGAATGTGAAATGTAGTGAAGATACTGAAAGGATCAACTTATTTCTGGTTTGGAAAAGACAAATCGTTCGTTGTAATTGCCGTTGTTCCAAAACACTGGGGATTCCAGTGACGACAACTGACAGCGGTATGTCAACAAGGCATAGTTAAAGCGGTTGTGCTCCCCCAACACGAAACAAACGTTGGCCACATTCCCATCCATTGTTGTGTGTGCATGTTTGCTTGTTTGTATGACTGTCTTTTGCTAAATTTACCTAGCCTGCTCGTCCGTGAAATATTTACTGTAACACGATGTTTTGACGAGCACTACTGATACAATGTTTGTTTTCAGACACTGGCATGCAGTGCGCGTTGCTTTTGAAGAAATCTAATGATTGTTTTGACAGTTAATGTAATATTAATACTTATAAATTTAAAATCATATACATGAATCATTCTGTAGACTATCTTTTTCTTTCTTAAGTGTATATTGTGTTTTATACGTAGAGATGAAACAAATATTCTTTTGTTTAGTGTTAATGTTTATTTAACTATCATTTGTTTATATTGCATACCATAGTCTAATGTTGTTGATACGCTTTCTTAGTGTAGGATTAAATATCTGATTTGCTAAATAAAATGTATGTACTCAATGAATTTAGCTTTAGTTAAGTGAGTCCCCAGTTATATTGTCATACGTGTGAACATCGAGAGGACTGAACCAAATGCGCGAATTATGTGCTCAACACCTGGTGCCGTACTTACATGTGATAAGTGCCTGTTTATTTTCCCATAGAAATAGATCCGGTTATTATTTAGCATAATTAAACATGAATAATGGAGCTTAACGTGACAATAATTCGTTTGTCTCTTTTGTAATTGTAGTGTTAAATTGTGCGTGCCATCCTTTAGACGAGAATGAATTCTTAAAATAAAATAAGCACAAATTTTAAATTTCATCTTTTCATATTTTAATATATGATTCTTAGTAAATTAGTCGCCAAAAGTATGTTAATCTTAATTATGTAAAAAAAAATTGATACGCTGTAGAATATATTTCATATACAATATTGATGGTAAATACAAGAAAAAAATATGTACTGTATACTATAAATGCAGATAAAAAAACTACTCTCCAGTCGAGAACACGTGAATGTCTTCAGGTCAATTAATCTTCCACTTCACTCATAAATCTTCGTAAGGAAACAAACAAATTCCTTCAAACAATATCGCATTCAGTGCTCGTAACATTTAAAAGCCGGCAAGCAAGAAAGCAAGCAGTACAATGCTCTTAAGAAACAAAAATGCATCAGAAGTAAATTCTGTGCTGTGCTGTGCTGTGTGTACAAAGAGTTAACAAAACACAGAGGAGAGTGAGCAACCCTTGCTTGCTTGCATAGGAATCTGTACGGCGTGCAGGACAAAACCGGGATGAAAGGCTCGTTCACAAAAGCGTTAAACATTACAGTGAATGCAAAGGGAAGAACGGGTTCGGTTTGAAAAGAATCATCCGGTAGAGATACAAGACTGATGCGACCGCGTACTATTTAAAATGAAACGCGTTTTTGATACACGGACAAGGACACTGACACATCATTAATTATAGGTGATCAGAGAGGACGTGTCATCATAGGTGGCGTTGTATGTAGACACCTATCCAATCCCCTTACCCCTCTGTCAGATAGTGGGACTCTGGAACAACAATATATAAGACCGTTTTACCCCCCGAAATAACAGAGTACTATTAACAATATTTTACATATCAAACTAACTGTATTACAAACACTAATTATTAGAATTATATTGCTACAATACTGCACATAAAAGCACAGTAGATTATTATAAGAAATTCTTGTTCTATAATTCACTACAAATTCCTGTTTCGAATTGAAATCCAATTGGATTCCTATGTGTTTCGCTGGACTGTCTTGTTCAGAATAGAGAGTTGATTTATTGTAGTGTATGTATAAGGTTTACAATGGTTAACCGTTCTACATAATTCTGTTTGCTGCAGTATAGATTGTTCTTGTATTTTATGTATTTCTGAAAAATCTCCAAACAATAGTTCTTACTGGACGTCGGCTTGCTTTTACCTTTCAACACAATGTAAGAAAAACACGTTACGCTTATATACACGAATATTTTCCTGTAACATAAGTAATAAATGGCTATTTCAATGTTTTGCTAAATATCTATCTATTTCAAATAACACTATTATATATATGACAATCTAAATAGCATCTCTGGATTTTTTTGGAAGTCGTCATTATCCTGGGGGATTTTGCATAGAGTCTTATCTATTAATGATTACTAAGGGTTAATTAACGAATAGTAGCGGTAATGATGAAGAATGCGAAGTGACCTTTTCACATAAATGAATATGTACATAAAATATGCAGCTTATTTTATTCGATCAACAAGAGTTCACGTCCAGTTAATGCGCGTCAGTACCCAGAGCAAGCAAACACAATTATGGTACGCAGTTGAAAGTTATTATTTTGGTAAGAGCCTCGTTTCATTAATGATTCTCTTTTGGTTTCCCTTGACCAACGTACGAACCCAGGTCTCCCCATGTTGTACCATTTGTTCTGTTGTCATGAATAATATCTGAATTCGTCTAAATTTTTAAAAAAGATTTAGCTGAAATTAATTTTTTATTTAACCAGCATTTGAAGCGGAGAATTTTTTATTACTAACCTACAAAAATAGTAAATTTTCTTTCCTAAAGCAAGTTATAATTCATTGATTTCATATTACAGATTCTGTTACTCCGTTTGTATATTTTGATTTGTTGCTTGTGCAATATTATAATAACAATAATAAGAAGAGAAACTCGTTGCACGTAAAACCTAACCTTAGACACAAATATTTTCTTAGAAATGCACGTATTGGTTCATCAAAGCTCTTAGCGCCTGCGTACAAAGCCCAGGCTTGTCTTGTACATAAATGCATGCATGTGTATATATGCATACGGTGGTATGTATGCATGTATGTTTGCAGAGTCCTGTAGGTGGGTGTTGTGATCTGGCCGCAAACTCTGTACACAGTCACCATAGTTCGCTCGATAATAAACAGACGATTGATTAAGTTGTATAAGACTACGACGTTTTTAAGGCGACATTAAATTGCAATTAGTGGCCAATGACCTATGCTCGTTGCCTGTCTGCTTGGATCGCATCTGATCGAAAACCAGTCCACTATTGAAATTAGCTCGGTTCAGAGCTAGCACACACACATATACATGTGCATGTACATATACATTGTATATGTATATACATGTACATGCTGGTTATGTATGTGCTCGCGTGTAAGTGATGCGTGCATAGGGATGCCTGTGTGTTGTTGCACTTGGCAGTTGCAAAAGCTATGTGTTGCCGCTTTATCTTTCACTGAAAACAAAAGAGTGAAAATGTATGAAGAGTGCCCGGCAATTGTCTGTTTGGCTCGTGTTACTTTTTTATTTTTATCAGTCAGTGGTTCCAAAACGTCAAATAGAACAAACAATGGATTACTTATAAATTCTTACCCGTATATCTGAAGGTTGCACAAATTCATCCATTGACAAGTAGTGCTGTGTTAAATATAGATTAATTTGTTGTAATTAATAATTCTGAAATATATAACAAAACTGGAGCTAAAATAACATTATTATTCCGAGACCACCGTTGCAAATTGCCACAATTCCTTCCTGTAATAAGACAGTATATAGGAGTGCAGTAGGCAGACAGGTATTTATAAATTTCCGTTCGACATCGACATTACCGTCGATAAATCAGGTCGCTACCGACCGAAGGCAACCCGGGGACCGGTGCGCTACCGCGGTAGCTATCAGCTAATGAACTTGCGCAGATCTCTTCTCGGCGGCGCAGTGTCTTCCATCTTCTGTCCTTCTTGCTCTATATCGTCCCGATTCGTAGAACGGACCCGTGTGCTCTCTTAATGACTGTTTACTTATGTACTACCCGTGCGCTATCTCTTGCCGTGTCGAAGATTTCGATATTCGACCATCACGTTCTGCTACGTGTTATGTGTTAATTACAGTCCTGGAAATTCTTCACTCACTACTCTCCCTGCCTTTCATTTTGTTTATTTTTTGTTTTCGGCTACACGGAGGAGCTTCGGACATTTTTCTGCTTGTGGCATTTCAGTTCACAAAAAGCCGAAGTTTAAATAAGCATTCACCAAACTGTTTTACCTCTTGTTACTGAATACTAATTTCTATGATTTATGCGATTATAATTAGGAGTTCACACCTATTCTTATGCAGTTATTAATATGATAATTAGAAAGGAAGAAATACTTTGGACACAGTACTTAAATATCTGAGAACGTTTCTCTGTACGTTATGCTGCAAGTTGAAAAATGTAATTTAGAAGACATTGTAGTTTAATGTGAGACCACCAGATCGGGCAATTGACTATTAACTTTGGTATTTACAAGTACTACGTAGAGTACAGCGCACGGTAGCCAGTACAAAGTGCGGCATCGTCACTCTTATCGTTGCAGAACAGAAATACATTTTAACATTTATCTCAAACACAAAAACACTTATCACACTTCGGCAAGTGGCTGGTCAACTAAAAGAGCCGCCGTTCGCATCGTACAACTTTTGCTACAGTTACATACTAACATATGAGCCAGTAGTAAATGTGTCGTCGTACAGCAGCTGATTCGTATTTGCGATATTTGTTCGCAAGTGTACATAAAGACGTGTTGTTGTTTCGCATCGTACACACCAGATAACGCGGCGCGTCGGTTCCGCGCCACTTGCTGAACGCGGCCAGTGGAAAAAGTTAGTGTTAATTGTATGTTACATTAAAATATCCAAGTTGTATATGTAAAATTATAGTCGATGTTCTGATAACGTTTTTAGTCTATCATATGTAAGCCATTAACAGAGATCACAAAATGAAGGTATACAAATAAAATTAAACTTTGTAAATTATATAGGTAATTATATTTTCTTCGTTTATTTTGCCATTAAGTAATCTTATAACACAGAAAGAAAAGTGTTTTTCTCTTGCTTTTATTGAGAAGAATGGATATTTGTGGTCTATATTTTAATAGTTCAATGTGATTCTCATAGGTTTTAAGTAGAAAATGATGGTTTCTGTGTATGGTGCAGGTCTAACAAAGAAATTACCGGCTCTAAGTGTGTCCGCTCGTTCTACACTAGACTGTTTACCTTAAACTTATGCTCGGTGGTGCAAGTGCTTGTGTCCACCTGTATAAATATACAGCCGAGTACATGTCTTATGGGTTAAGTTAATAGCCACGTGCCTGCAGCTACCGACCTCAATGTTACACATGCAATATATCCATAACATCCTTTACTAACCAACTGACACTATGCAACTAGTATAGTTCTTATTAATAATCTCTATAAGAACAATCTACTTGTAGTAATCGTGTACACGCGTGCATACTTTTCATAAAAACTCAACAAAAACTTAATTTGGATTAACCGCGTTTTTCAATTATCCGAGGATTCCAATTAAAACGGATAATCGACGTTCTACTATACATGAATTTAAAGCATAATAATACAATAAAAAAAATATTTTTCTCATAAAAAAATAGTATAGAAGTTTCAAACTAATGAAAACATTTATTAATAAAATTAAAATTAAAAAAAGAAAGTATTATATATTTGAAAATATTTATATTTCCAAATTCTAATGAAACACACTTGTTAACTGTCTAAATACAGCTTGCAAGTATGGTTTGAGTACACGGTATACTCACGTACAATTCCTTGAGTAATAGCTGCTGGTTTTCTTACGATATTTATACACTTTACACTGCACGGCAGGCATATTTGTGTAATGTCACCTGTAAGTTCACAGAATGAGACTCACTTAATTATAGATTTCTAATGGTCGCTTGTTAATCTCTGAGAAATTCCTTTATCGCAAAAAAAATCATATATAATAGCCAGAGAGCTGTTGTGTACTGGTTTATGTTTTATATGAGCCAATAATAAACGCGTGTAATTCTTTGTCAAACCAGTTACATTGCATACCGACACGTATGTTACCAAAAACATCAATCGGATGGGAATTCTAATATAATTGTGATATTATTTATATTTCGTAACATACTTTAAATTAACATATTTATATATTGTATTGAAATAAAATTTAATTAAACGACGATTATTTCATGAGACATTAGGAAAATAGAAATACATATAAACTATAATCGTATTATATGATAACAAAAAAAATAGATTCTCATATATCTGTTCTACTATTTTATTATGTCATATACATTATGTATTATACTGCACACGGCAATACTATAAAATGTTTTAATTTAAGGACTACACAAAGCTGAAATATGACTATCTACCATGACAACATTATATAGTTTTATGTTCCGTATAATCAAATTTGATTTGAAGTCAGAATTAATGTTTAATGTATGTTAATATTGAACTAAGGTCAATTCTGATCGACATGTACTCCACAATTGTATGATTGATGTTTTGTTATGATTATATGAATCAGAATCGATAAATTTCTTTCACGGTCTATAGTTTTCATTTACAACAACTGTCATTCTAGCCGTTAACAACTTGCCTTCTTGTCTAACAACAAGAATTTATTACAACACATGCAAAAGATCAATGCAATATGTTATTGTAATTATGAAATAAGAGTATATGCCGGATTTTTGATTAAATATTACTCTAATATCTTCATTACTCAATATTGATTTCAAGCAATTCTTTTTTTAAGAAAAGGAATAGAATGCAATATTAAAGAACATGATATTTTTTATATATTTTATGCTCACCTAAACTACTTCAGTTAATTGTTAGTTAATAAAAATTTCAGGATAAATATAAAAACAAAGATTCTTGATAATAATGTTATGAAACTTGCAAAATACAGTAACTAAAGAAATGTGCTACAATATGCACGATGTTTTCTCCGCAGTAGGCCATGGCTAGTGCAGAAAGTAACCGGAACGTTGGAATGCATATAATAATTATAATTATGTCAGCCAACCATAGCGAGGTATCACAATTCACTCTGTTGTTCAAAAATTTCATTCACTCTCATTAATAATAGATTTACCTCTTTACAGATTATTTATTAGCAAATCACTAATATACGTGTGTATTTTATGGAATTCCATATTATTTCTTTCTTAACATACATTATATTTAATTATAGAATGCAAAAAAGTACAATACTATTTAAAGCAATTATTCTTGACTGGTGTTCTGATATTATATAGTTAATAAGAACTGAGATTTTTATATATTAAAAATATCCTTCATATAAAATTCTACAATAAACTCATCGTGGCCTTCTACAATTTTCTATTTATCCATAAATCATTCCAGTATGCGTGGCACAATCATCCATTAAATACATAACCGGTCATGACGTAAACCTATGATTTTCACATGTTACGTTAACATATTCATAGAATAGTTTTTATTAAACACCGAGTAATTTCGCCACATCATAACTGCGTCGGAAAATTGAACAGGTATCGTTTATATTGTGATTACCATACGTGACAACACACAGTGCGTGTACGTTCTTGTATGCAAGTGCGTAGAACGCACCTTGAACAGCGCGCGCACGAGGAACTTTATTGTTAAACTGCTCTTGTACTGTTTATTCTGCGTTCTTCGATCTTTGTTCTTCTTTGTCTTTGTCTTCTTCTTCTTCTTCTTGTATGTACTGCTTCCGATAAGCATGAGCGCACTCTGGCTGTTTGCCCGACAAGATAATCATAGGAGATGATTACCAGTAGGTATGTTGCTACTGATATCACAAAACATACTATTCATGTTGCAACTAGTAAATGAGTTAGAAGCTTTAAGGTATAGGTTAAATATTTCACAATATGATTATTATTACCAGGACTTATTTATTTACGTATTTACTGCTTTATTATAGATCAACATGAATCTATTTGAAATTATGTGTTCTGTAACTTGCTGTGCCTCTGTGTATAGTTCAGTTATATGATAAACATATTATGTCTTGTGATCATTGTACGTTGCGTTGCATTGCATTGCACTTGGCTGTGTCTACCGATGCAGCCTGTCGATCTGCTAAAAAATCGCATGTATCGCGGCGGCACTGACAAGACAGCTCACGGTCCGAGGAGATGTGCGACGCGCCCGGTATGTCTGCACTGACCTGCGCAACATTTTTGTCGTGAGTCCCGCTTGCAGGCATTGTGTTGCCCCGAATGGAACGTTGAACCGGGATTGTTTCACCTCGAATGATGGATGCGATGCTATTTTTAACGGTTTCTATTCACGGTTCTGCTGCTGGCTTTTTGTTTCTCTCTCTCATCGGTTCTGTGTCTCCCATTGACAGCGTTGCCCGTTGCAGCAGCTTTGAATTAACATTTGGAAGGAAGGAATGTGCGCGCGCGCAATAAGAATAGACGGTTCAAGATTTATTTCAATCGGGCTTGTGTTGTTTGCTTTTCAAACAAACTGCTGTTTGCGCCATGAACATATCTATTTCAGTGCAATGTTTTATGTATAAACTGGTTGCTGGCAAGAATGAAAATATTCTAAACTAAATATCGCTGTAAAATGAATCAGTGAGATAGTGGGGATAAACATGTAGAATATTCAAAAATATAGAAACAATACCTAAAAAAACTTACAAAGATTTCACCATTTAAATGTCATGAGGTTAAACATATTTTTATAACTCTTTAAAATATTCTAACGCATTCTCCTCGATTATAGTAGAATAATGACAGGAAGAAGTTATATGTACAAGTTACACCCAACTCTTTAGATATATAGAGAGGCCTCAAGTCAAATGGTTTTCTCCCATAAAACGGCACATTAATTCTTTAATGAGTTTTACGAAACATTTGTAAACTGGTCATAGATAATACCTGCTATTAATTATGAACTTTCGGTCTGTGTCAACACATGTAATACAGGTGATACATATAATCTATATACATATGCAGTAAGGTATGTATGTACGTATGTATTTATGTATGTATGTTGTGTGTACATACATATCTAGTAGAATATGTTGCAAAGTCTGTTGCTGTTTGCAAAACTGAGTCGCCCGGTTATTGGCATCATTATCTAAAGGAGGTGCGTCCTTCTGTTATAGATATTTCGATAAAAACGTCTCACTTGATTGACGACCTGTTACATAAAGTAGGCTGCGGTCTGCATAAACAAGAACAAAAACCATATTCACTTGTCTGTGCTGAAATGGCCGATGGCAATTCAGACCTTAGATATTACATTACATGGACTTTGCATTCAACATCAGTGATAATTTTGCATCTATATACCTAGTTAAATATATTCAAACTAAAACGAGTGCAAAAAGTAATTAATTCAGCAGATAATTTTTATAAAATTGCGTCATTTATGTAAAAATCAAATCTGTGTTTTTAAATTATTAATTTATTTAGAATTCACAATTTAGTTGTGTGTTAATAAAAAATTGTCTAGATAATCTTAAACATATATTGGTAATTATGATTATATAGTGAGGATAGCTGATACAATTAGGAAATTATACAGTTTCAATGTGTCCTGGACAAATCTAGTTCTATCCAAGTCTTGTGTATGCTTCATCCGTGTAATACAATGTCTAAACTAAGCACAAACTGCTCGCGTTTCTCTTCTGCACGACTGGTGTGTGTTGTTTTTGTAATTGTCCCCGTTTCCCTCCATTCAGACACCCGGCTATTAAAACATAGACTTAATAAATACAATTGTACATGCATGGGTGTGTGTGTGTGTGTGCCACGGGCTAACTCTTGCATTAATAATCACACACAGTAGCGTTCTCCGTGACGTAACAGACGGCCTCCTAATTAGTCAATGCATATTCGCCCTCGGGTGTTATCCGAGACCGAACCTAAACAACCACAGCCACACATAAGCACTTCCAATCCATGATTTCACTTAACGCACGTTAACCTCATATCTTGTATTTATAAATTAGACAGGTGTATATATGCGTAGAACATACAAAGAAATAGCCAAACAAACGCAATATGTATATTCCGTTATCAGATTTGTGTAAAATTCTATTCATTCATTGTAATGTGTGAGATTTTAATTAATCTATAATGTAACAACTTATACAATCATAATTTACTTATACAGTAAAGCAATAGACATATTTATAATGATAGTAAACATTTAAAATATATTTTTTTATGTTTCAACATCATCTTAGAATGCAAAATAATAAATTAAATGTAAGAAATCTGATAAATATATCGTTTCCCTATACTGCTGTAACTAGCTCATCGTGTAATAGTACCTGCTTTTCTTCCCTACTCCGCTCTGTAGTAACTTGTTGATACAAGTTGAACAGACCTATTCTCTACATACGCACGACACTGCAATGGCATGTGTATGATTGTCTGGTACAACGATGTCATTATTCTTTCTTTATTGCATTTTCTCGTCACGGTAATATCAGAGCAAGTAGCAATTAAAAATTAATTTCTTTTATGTATTCAGATATTTCGAAAGTTTATTGGTCATAATAATTTGTTCGATGTGTTAGACATACAAGAGGAAAGATTCTTGTTTCTTTAATTGGAAAACAGTATCCATATAACAAGTGACGAGGAGAGCAATTCTCGTTTGCAAGTACGGCCGAGTTGAGCAATGAGCGATGTGTTATTGCGCCGTCGAGCTGAGAAATCTTCCGTTGATTGACTTGCTCTATTGTCTGCACTTGTAACTATTGGCGCTTTCGCAATACACGTTGTACTTTTACTATCGCTGCGGTTATTAATAGTGTTTGTAATGATTTGAGAGTGACAGCTTTAATGCCGTATAAGTGTTTGGATATGTAGCAGTATAAAAGTTATAAATGAAACATAATAACTTTAAATAATATTTAATGGAAAATAT
>JAGJTL010001381.1:2401319-2418151 GCA_022063505.1 Calosoma granatense
AATAAATAATAATTACAATCTTTGTTGAAAACATAAGTTTCATGCGTGTACAATATGTACATTAATGGAAGACATTGTATAGTATGATAAAATTACAAATAATTTGGTATACTGTTAACTATTCAGAGAGAATAGAATACACGAGGTAAGATACGTTCATTAATCTCCATTTCCTTTATCAATCACGTAATCATTAATTAATTCCAAGCAATTAAAGAACAAATACGCGAGTTTGTATCGTAGAAAAATCACGGTGGCTAGTTAATTGTTTCCTCGTATGATTTGAAACAATGACGGCAACTTGGCCTCCCGTGATGCCACCATTCAAATTCTTTTCCGCCATGCTGTGCTGCGGATATTGAACAATTGTTTGCGGTTAATTGCCCTTTGTGAATACGGGTTGCGAACGATAGCCCAGGGGGCGGGACACTAAACACAACATACGCATTACATGCTACACGCGCGTATATATGTATTTACCTACAAACTTAACGTAATATTACTTTTCCTCCAGCGATTATCAACCTTTTCATATCTGTCCTCTTCAAATATATTACCCTAAACTTCAGATTAGATATAATCTATATTATAAATATAGAATATATAATTCTTACAGCATTATATTTACTTGTATCAAGTATACAAATGAAATATATAAAATTTAAAGAAATATTTAAATACTAATGTTAACTGTTTTAGATGCACTGGTATAAGAGGTACGCAAGATAATCGTATTGTGATGTATAATTACAGGCAATGGTTCTATGTTCGAGATAATGCCATAATAGCAAGTAATTAAAAAGTGCATGTAGGTTTTTTTGCGTGCTTGCTTGCTTGCTGGCTGGCTGCTAATCTCTCTCTCTCGCCGAACAGGATGCTGCAATGCGTGGTTCTTAATTCTAATGATTAGCGAGATTTATATGAGAAACTATTACTGATGCCTAGGTGTTGAGGAGAAGCACGTACGTACATTGCAGCATATACTATTCCTTTGCAACGGAACAATACGTTATTCTGCGCATTTACAAGAAAATGTATGATTTCACATCTCGGACATCTTATGATTTATAGTTTGAAATAATGTTAGCGACTTCAGAAATAATGGGAAACAAGATTTATCAGTTAGCACGAGTTAAGCATGACTTATGGCTATTTCTGTGTACTGTTTCTAAAATTCAATTTAAACTAATATATTTTAAATATTCACACAGGTAATATTCTTGGGTGCAAACTAAAATATTATTCATAACATTAATTATCTACAAGTAAAAGTTTTAAAAATGTATAATTCTATAGCGGAATATAAAATGTGTATAGAGTTATTTTGTGTATAACTGTACTATAAGTTTTTTTCTGTAAATGTTTAGATATAATGTTCAGTTAAATATTAGTTTATCAGATCGTGTAATCCTAATGTATATTCATAGAATATTTAATTATTCTCATATTTTTTACACTCGTATCGTAAGTGAGTTGATTTGAAACGAGAGAAAACAAGACAGAAATAGAGATATGTGGATGAACATATTTACATATCTTAGATCTGACAATAATGATACACTGTTCGTTTTCTCATCGTTTTATTTCTTCAATTTCTCAATCGTAACTATTTCTGTAGCTTCCCGTCATTCTTAAAAGCTATAAGTTATTAACAACATTAATTACGATCAGGTTCAGGCGCGTCGCTTGATAGTTCGTGTACACACGGTATCAAAAATATTGTCTTGTATATGTACACACAATCTGTACTGCATTCTTCACAAAAATTAAGTTACTTATTGCATATAATTTATTACGTAGCGACTTTTAAACTAATAGAAGAAATTAATACTTTTTATATTCTATGCATATAAGAAATGTTTAGTGAAAAAGTCATTATATGTACATAGGTATGTGTTTATAAAATTTTCTACTTACCTGTAAGACTAGTAATTTGTGTTCATGTGTATACATACGGTGATGTCGATGTGGAGAGAACAGCAGAGATTATTTATAGTGGGCGCACCTAAGGAACAATAACCCCATGTGATGGGTAAAGCCGGCAGCTAATCTGTTCTGCTGTCGCTGGATGCTAACAGGTCTGTCCGCACAACCTGCACTTTTCCACTCTACTCACTCTGAGGGAACACGCATTCACTTGAATACACACTTACACTACACCGTGATCTCCTTATAACAAGTCGTTACAGGATTGTTAATGTTATATGTCTAAAGCAATACACAACAACAATAATTATTATTATTTGAATATACACAAATATATACATGTTTCTTGCACTGATATATATGTAGTTTTTATATATGACTATAAATGCCAAAATAACATATTATTATGTTTCTATTTAATTGATATTCTTATATATTTTCTAATTTCATTGCAAAATTAACAAATAAAACTATTTATAGTTACGTAGTAACTATTAAGAAAATGTATAATTAAAAGTAGCATTAATGATATTATTTTGTAGAAATTCATTGCTTCATTTTCGATTTTAAAACTTTCCTTTTAAAGACATAAACTATCATCATTATGTATATATGCATAAAATCTCTCAAGGAATCTATCTATCTATCTGAATTTCATGGAAACTGTTTCAGAATTTTAGAAAACAAGTTAGAAATTCTACACATGCTATATATTAAATAGAATTTTAATGATCTTTTCCTCTCAGCAAAAAACATTTGTATATTTCATGGAAGACGAGCAGAGCAATAGATTCGATAGAAGCCTAACAGAATAAATAATTCATTTCGGTAAATCCAATTCTAGATCCATAAAATATTTTATCGTTTTAGAATTCGAAATCAACACTATAAATTTCACAATGTTCCAACAGTGACAAGGAACAAAACCAATAGAAACATGTTCAGTACATCATCTACTCGTATATAGCATTTGTCAAACCCAGAACAATTTTATTAGTGTTGTGTTTTTTTTATAGAGATTAACAATGTTCTATTTATCTGAAGAGATATGTTTAATGATATTTTAGCAATGAAATTATTTAATATGTAATAAATTTTAAAAAACTATGAAATGAAATAATATCTTCAGAGATGTTATTCCATAAACTTTGAATGATAAATATATTTATACATACATATGTATATGTATATTCGATTTAATGGCACAAGATAATTTAGATAAATTTCACTAAATTATGTAACTAAGTGATGAGTGTGAATTTGTATAAAATATAACGTCCAATGAACCCGGTAATGACGCGATTTTAGATCTGTGATCTGATTTGGAGAATTTTTATAGCATTCTGACAATTTCACCGACATAGACATAATTTCAAAGGACTGCCGGCCGCTGTGTTTCAGTTTGATGTTAAACAATAAATTTCGCTGTTTGGCTTAACGTTTTCCAAAGCGTTTGAAATCGGAAGAATGCGACTTTAAATTGACATTCCATGTCCACAAATATCTAAAATGCAAGTGAATTCATTTCATATCTTTCTAGATTCTGTGCCGCTTGCGTACGAAGCTCTCTGTGTGTACGTACGTATGTATATGTGTTAACACACGTATAGTTGATGGCGCTGTATTTATTCTTTATGACCCATGGCTTGCTAGCCATATTTCATAGAATAGAAAGCCAATGCACCTGATTCAAATTCGGTACGACTGGAACGGGTTTTCGGCTGTTCACATTTTTTTATTAGACTCTGAAAGTAGGTTGTGCTGAAATATTTGAATCAGTTTTGGAAAAATCGTTCAGTGATAACTGTAAATAATAGATAATAATCACAGCTGAACTGTGGAAATAATGTATTGGTGTCAAGGAATCACTGATGCCTGAATATATTGTCGTTGACTTAGTTTCACAGGAAACAATAATTATTTTACAAGATTAGCTGTGACACCAATGTAAAAAAAATCATATTTTAATATGTATCACTAACCTTAGGAATGATAATGTGTATAAGAATTGAAATTAATTACTAAAACAAGTAACAATGATACCAATGTTGCGCATTCGTTGTAGTGAAAGTAAAGAAAGTACAATGTTATATTACCCATCAATGAATTGAATAGATCTTACAAATAATGCCCCGGGATAGAACAAATAATCAAATGTAACTTTCCTTAGTGAAACACGATCAATTAGTTTACGTATGCGCTCAGCCGGTAACGATCCCCATTCATTGTTTATCTGCTGTACTAAACGTCACGAATCACAGCTAATAAATCGATTTTGCTAACAATCCTTTGCTGAGTTTCGACCCATCCGACATTGTTACGAACCCGGTTGTGACCTAATACGGCTCCAGGTGTTCGAGCCAACAAATTCGATGTCTGTTTTTTTCTTGAGATCGTTAGCTTTCTCAGAGACCGCCACAAGTCTCGGAGAACACCACGTCTCCGGCCCTCTGTGTGTGTGTGTGTGTGTGCATGCTGGTGGATGCACTACCCGCTGTGAAACAATGTAGCGTAGCAGCAGTTCATTTGTTTTCAACGTTTGACATGTGACGTGATGTCTTGTGGTTCGCTTTAGCTTTGCTTTATTTACAGTTTGGATTTCCTCTTACTGTTTAAACTCTTGTTTTACGGCGTTGTACTTTACTACAACGACTATCATGTTTATACAGATGAAACAGTGTGGTTGCTGCGGACTACCGTATTTATTTATATATACCTTTAAACATTTGCTAACATACTAAAATATTAACGGAATGTTTCAATGGAAATTGTTAAAAACAGCATCAACTTTAGTTCCTCTATAAATATTTCAAAGAACAAAGAAATATTTCGGTGAATATTTTTTACAATGTTCGTCAAAGATTTCAGACTGTATATTTTTATTATTTCACTCTGAATATTTACGTAAAAGCAATCATATTATTCGTACGAAATTCAGTTAGAAATATTGTCCCAATTCAGTGACGAAGCTTCCAGAATTTCAATACAATCTAGGCGACAGTCACATCTCTTCTCTGTGCCTGTGTGTGTGTGTGTGTATGCGATTGACTTGAGTTATTTATGTCGAAGGTCGAATTATTTTGTGTCTGTCGTGTTTTTCATCGCCTCGACGCTGAACGTCTCGTGTACGAAGAGAAGCAGACAGCAATTTTCTTTTTTATCAGGAAATTCATTTCTGTAAAACAAATTCATGTGCCATGCTTGTACAGACGATTGCGCTCTCCTTTTTATTAAGAATAAAAATGTAAATGGATTATGTGCTGTTATATTATTTCCTGGCTTATTCAATTTATGAACGAGGAACGTGCAAGGTAAGGAAGTTTTTCTCTCATAACGTTCAATTCAAGTTTGCTGAGCTGAAAATACAACTGAAAAACAACGTAGGCCAATCAATATGTTGTATTACAATGAAAATAACAGTCACATCAAATACAAAATTATGAAGAAATATCTACTTGTTACATTTGCATTTGAATATTTCTTTATTTTGTGTCTGTAAATTATAATCGCAGCTACTTTAAATTCACAATGGTAAGCAATAATGTTACAATTTGTTATAGAGTACAATTTGTAATAATAGCAGCGATGCGTTGTACAGTAAATATAGGTAATGAAACTGTAAGAACATGGCAGACGAGTTCTACATACATAATCCTACATGCTATACAAATACTACCAATAGCATAGTATTCTTCAATTGTTGCTTATTATAAAGTATCGTCGTGTTTCAAATCTGCCCTTTCGAAAAAAAGACCAATAGAACAGTGAAGAATCAAGTCACCTCAGTCACATATCCAAGTCTTCCTCTCACCTGTAATTACACACACACACACTCACATATACATGCACACTGAATATATACCTCTCTCGCACACACATATATGCACACGCACACACATATATTGGAAGAGCTGAAACATTCGACGCCAGATGAATACAAATGAATCTATGATGAGAAAGAGAGAGAGAGAGCCACTTGCACGGCTATAAAATCTCTCAGCAACTTTTCGTGTTTTGTTTTGTTTTGATTTTGTTTTGTGTAAAGTACTCGATAGCACATTATTTGCACACTGGCAACTGTTCTTGAGAGAATGCCGGATGACTTGATTCTGAAGAGGACTTGAAAGCATATGCTCTTAGATTTTCCCGAGATTTTGCGCACGAAAGTGAGTTGAAAACGTTCTGAATGTTACACGCTCTTTATAATAGGTATTTCATTTTTGCTGAACTATAAAGTCCAGTTTTAAAAATATTATAATAGCGATTATCCTCGTATAGAAATGCTTATTAATGCTTGTAATTCGTTCAGGTTTATGTAAATTTGTCTTTATTTTATTTACAATACACATATTTCAATGTGATATTCTTCATATAAAAGTTTTTGTTTTGCCATTTTTATAAAGAGGAATTATAATCTTTATAAAAATATAAAAGAATGTTCAAAGAAACTGGTCTTTCAACAAGCATTATTGATCTGTTTCAAGATATAATTTATTATTGATTTATACTCAGTTACTTTTTAAATAAAAACAAGAACTTTCAAAAGTGGGACTTCCATATTTTTAGCAAATATTGTTAACGACAAACATTGCTTGTTAATTGATAATTTTATTGAATTAACTATTGTTGTATGCATGTTAAAATCATTGATATTTATTAAAGTTGGTAACAGAAATTAATTATCATTTCTATTTTGTCGTAATGGGTTGAAATTGTGAGTTCAGCGGTCGTTGATTATGAAATTCCCATCAGTTTCTCTATTCGAGTTTCTATTGTACAAATAATGGTGATATTTAGCTAAAATGGTCATATTTATTCAAGGATTAGTCATGCTTTAATTCTGTGTATCCAATATGGATTTTTTTGAATTGTTGTTAGTTTACGAGTATCTTCAAAATAGCCATGATACATAATAGTACAAATCACAAAACTATGATTATCCTTCTCAGTTCTGCACGCTGTGTATATTCTTAATGTCATTCCAGCTAAGGTCTGCATTGAATCTGTTTTATTGCATTGTAGTAAGTAAGTCGTAAATGATTTCAAGAAATCAACTGTTTAAATTCCAGTAAATCATCTTCGCAAAGTAGCCTCATGATGACGATAACAGTTAAATGACATTCTGTCTTTGGCATCTCCAATGTTCACAGATATTTTAAGCATTTACATAATCTGAAGCCGCGCGACATTTTATTGTCGTTAAGTGACCGCTTAGCCTAAGCGGCCGATGCGTTCAAAGTCCTCGAATGTTATTTAGAAAACAACAGAGATACTACTACAACTACTACTAATAAACGATAAACACAAACCGGTTAAGAATCACTCCACTTTCGTAATCTAACCTTGCTTTGTTTTCTATTCAAATTATTTAACATTCAGATTTAAACTGTTAGGCATCACTCATTTAAAATTCAATTTAAGTAGTATCAAGTATGAACTGGTATTCAGAAACTCGGATCTAGCTGTGATTTGATCAAAACAGATGCACCAGTGTCTCGTCTTTACCAGAGAATTCAAGGAGCAAATTATATAAATTTATTTCAAATTTTCTGGTAGAATTATATCCGCTATAGGAATTTTGCATTGATGTAACTAATAATTTCAATATTCCTATTCGAAATATATTAGCAATATGTAATTACAATAGCCTCTCTGGTATTCCCGTCAAGTTTTCTAATAACACAGGCATAAATTATAACCTCGGCATTAAATTGTATTCGGTAATTTTTTGTTTGGCAAAATCATAAAACGGAAATACCGCCTGATGGAGAGTTCGCAGGCCCGCTCTATGTAGTGATGACCGGAGCGGAGCCATCATGGCTTTATTACAGCTATTAGTACACTTCAGCGCTCCTAGCGGGCGCACCAGCAGATAACAATACTGGACATTCTTCACTAATAGAACTCAACTGTGTCGGCTGCAGGTTTAACAGATTGCACCATTACGAAATGCCACTTGAATTCCCATGTACCTCTCTCCTCCGCCACCACTGGTCTTTTGTTCCTATTACATATTTCTCATTTTTCTTATATTGTTCTTCTCTTCATTTTGTTGTACATGTAGATGGAAAAAAATAAGTCAATAATTATTATAAAAGCATGCAGGTAGGATGATCATTTAATCTTAACGAATAATCTTAATATCGAATAAATCTTGTTGTCTTTGTATTATACTTTAGAAACTGCACGTTGATTGAATCAAGTCTAATTATGCTAAAATGTTTCTAAACGTTTAATATATGTTGTATATATTGAAATTCAGAATTTAATTCAGTATCCTAGTATTGGAAAAGGTGTGACGTTACGTATGTATGTATATTAATTCAATATTAACATTCTATTATTCTCTTATATAATTGATAATATTCTCACTTGTATTGTGTAGATATGGAGAAATTTCTTTGTAGACTTATATTTTCAACATATGACTTGTACTACCGTATATTAGTATGTTCACCTGTAACACGAGGTATTGAAATACGCTTATATTCTTTCATTTATATAACACATAATCTACCATACGAATCAACAGTTTGATCATTGTACTTTAGATAACTTCGTATAATGAAGCGTAACTTTCGTTTGCAACACATGTATATACTCGTACATGTATGTGTGTATTTATTATTGAATCTGACAGGCAAACATGTAACATAAAACTTCACTAGTAATCTGTCCTACATATCAATTAGCTGTTAAATCTTCTCTCTTGACCTGATGTTCATCACGAACAATTAGGATCACGATTATTCTCAATATTTAAAGATGAACTGATTAGTCTATAATAGCATGCGAACACTTACACCGTTACTTCGTACATTCTTACTTACATTACACTCTTAAAGTTCACTACGGATGTAAAATATATTAAGGAAACGATATATTCTTAATAAGGATATATGTTATGCGAATTGACAGATCACTGAATAGAATACAACATAATTATAGATTCTAGATTCTTGTAACAATTATTTAATAGATTTGTCTACATTATAAATTATAAATAATTCATGTATTGATTAACAAATCACCATGTCATTCATAATAATTACACTTGACTTTCTTGGAAGAAATATCTGAAGCCAAGAAAAAATAAATTCATTCGATCAAACAATGATTCCGTAAAAGTCAAGACAGCCACGCTTATGAAAAGAAATCTCAACTAAAGCAATCATCTTTTGTTAATTCCTCGGCTTCCAGGCTTACATGCGCAACACAAAAGTATTAATATATGACCGAAATGACAGCTGTATAATTCCGCAATACTGCCTCTATAAGAATAGAAAATTAACTTTCCTTTGTACCGGGGCACGGTACCCCGACATCACATCTGAGTCACCATCAGAATTCTTTTATTTCGGTCATCCGCTGTTCTGATAAAAAAAAACCAGGAATAATAAAGTTATGATTTTGTTTCGTTTTTGTGGTCGTGATTAATATGCAGCCATTTGTCTTGGGGGTCAGTTCAAACATGCGTTGAGACGAACTAAGTTACCTTGTAAGTACGTACGCATGTGTGTGGCTGCTTAATGTTGAGAGCGCGGTATATAGAAACAGTTTTTAAATTAAAAGCGCCATTAATTTATGAAGCACATTAGTTAACATACTCATTTTTTACTAAGTTTATTATTAGCAAAATAAGACCGGTGAATATTGTGAGGTCAAAAGCAAATACTTAATTTTGTCTTGCAAGAATCATCCTGTTCTTACAGTAAATAATTTAACTGTATATGTGCATACAAGTTTTGTTAAATATTATGTAGGTAATTATAGTTACATTTTGATTCGTACTACAAGTAATTTCCACTCCAGATGCCTGACAATATAAAACGAGAACACATTTTATATCAACGCCGTTAATACGAATATTTTATTACTTTTCAATATTCAGCAACTGTTCTATATATGTTTGTCAAGTTGTAAAATGGACGGTTTTTGAAGCCAACAGCAGGAAATTTGCGGGTGTTTAGCAGATCATTTTACAGGATACAGCAATAAAATTTGCACACTCTCAAAGACAATAAAATAAATTATACGCTAACACCTGGTCGCAGTAAAATTTGTCGACGGCTCATTCTATATGTATATGTATGTAACGTTGAAATTATTGTTTTACGATTGTCAAATTGGCATGTTTTTTTTTTTAAATCGCCCAGGCATACATACAAGTAGTGACATCATGCAGGTATTACATTACTTCATAATTACCCTTAGCCATATTCGACTTGCTTGTTTAAATTACATTCGTAAGAAGAAACATCAACCAATTGCTTTTATGTATTTATTGAGAAAAACAACCCCTATTTAGTTTACACCCAAAAAGAAAACTTTCATGTTTAAAATAATTCTTTTCTAATATTAAATTCTTAACACTCCTCATCTATATCTTTATACGGATTCAAGGATATATTTGTTACAATTTGTAAATAACAGAACCACATACATATATTTATCTTGTCATTTCATGTTTGTTATGTAAAACCACTGGCTTATTGTATTAGTTAGCAGACGGGTGTGTGCGTGTGTGTGAGTGTGAAACTTAAGTTCTAGATACAAAAGACTCCAGTTATATTGGCCATTGTTAAACTCCCTCGATCAACACCGACTGCCCGCTGAGAATCAAGGCGGCTAGAGTATGAATCACATTTTACACGGCGATAATAGTTCATTTGTTTTACAACAAAGGATCACGGGTGGCCGGGCTCTGTTCTCGAATGCGCGAAAATCACATATTGTTATATACGGGTGAGCGAGTGTACTTGATGTTTCGGGATTTGTAGCCGTCAAGTCGCCAGACTAGTGGTGGAGCTAGCTGTGCACGTGACGGTATCGTTACATTCAATATAACCTTGCCTTTGTCTGACATGTATTGTTTACTACAGCTTAGGTGTTTGACAAATTACAAAGTTTTGTATAAATAGATGTTTGAAAAGTATTTGCACTATATTAATTCACTATTGTAAATAAATCACCATACATATTTGCTGAATTAAATATACGAGGTATGTTTATATAAATTCTTTAGGTTCTGACATATAACTTATTTTTCTCAATGTTATGCGCAGAAACAAACGTATAACACAATAAAATCACAGTGATTGTATACTGCTTGTATACAACTTGAGCGCCAGGTAAACACACACGAAGTTAGTAACACACAATCAAACAATCAAGCCGAATACAGTAACACTGGTTCTATACATAACCGTAGTAGACTTATATGCATATGAACAGGAACACTGACGTCGCGTCTCGACGTCCAAATATACAGAGAACATTGTTAGACGTTGTATTGTTCTTCTGAGACGCCATTCGTGGTGCTACAATGATTCATCAGTGCGAACGTTCGAACAATATGCACTGAGAAATGACGTGTTGTTGACTAGAGAAGCGCTCAGGGAAACTGTGACGAGATTTCAACACAGGTTTGAAGTGAAATTTTGATGAACACAAGCTGGGTTAGATGTTTGTTGTCGTATCTACTAGGATAGTGTAATCATTATGCTGTTTGTTCCAATGTTTGGTTACATTGTTGTGTTCATATACATGCTATTATTGCATGTACAGTCAGGTTTAACATTTGTGTATTTCGCTAGAATCCTACAACCTGTCCTGAGTATATTAGTTCTCGAGTTAGACGATATGAAACAGCACTGATGCTATGTCGAGTAGAAATATTCCAGTATGATGTAACCATGAATAATATAAAGTTATGCGCATGCGTACACCGTGAATATATAGTACGTTGTGTTCTTCACACTGTCCAACAAAGTTCAGATTGATTCCCGGTATGACAAGTTGATTAAGCCGTTTAATTAAGTTATTTAATTGGCACGAGAGGAGAACCGCGCAAGGTGACGCGATGATGGAGCGATAAAGAATACAGTGACGGGTATGCAGGGCACACACATATTTCAATCAGGACTAGCAATGAACAGAGCGATAACAGAGAACTATATATATTCTATTTGAACAAATGCAATTTTCTCATTAACATACTCCTATTCTACATGAATTTTTATTAAAAGACTATATTTTTAGCTGATAAAAAATAATACTTACCAAAGAGCTCTCTAAAATAACACTGATGTATAAAAATTCCAGCTGTATTGAAAAACCTATTTCGTACATAATAAAATATATTGAGCGTGTGGCAATGTAAATTTGTGTTCATTCAATCATTAGTGTAATGGCTGTAAAAGTGTGTTAATGGGTAATATAAACGAGTACCTGTGTGAAATTTCTGTGCGTACGTCTATGATATCGGAGCTTCATCGTAAACGTGCCACCTGCTTCGCAATTTTAATTGACACAATAAACGCCCACGAAGCCAGCTTGATCGTGGATGGAGGTTTTACAGACCGCAAAACCAATTAATATATTTTGAAACATTTCACAGATAATTATAGAAACGGTTTCTGTTAATTACGGCTGATTGGATACTTAATAAAACACCCTCTGTGCACACGACAACCCTTTTTAATACATGAAAAGTATTCTAATTAGCAATAAAAATATTCTTATTTTAGGAACAATGATCACCAATGAAAATTGAAAAGATTTTATCTCAATTACATAATTTTCAAATTAACACTTGAGTAATACATATATAAATATTGCTTACAAATTTTCATCTATTGCACACTACCGAGTTCATTGTTCACATATATCTTGCAAGTTTTTTTTTTCCTTAACATATGTTGTCGTATATTTGCATACTTAAAATAACTTATAAATCAGAAGCAGGTAGTATGGGAAAAATAAAACAAATAATTACATGTATGGGATTACTTAATAAAAAATAAATGATAGTTGGATAACATAACAGCCGGTAAGTAAATTTGAACTTGTATAAAACGGATTCATTGCCAGGGCAGAATATCTGTGAACGAATCATTCTATATAATATTGAAATCTGGTTCTTGCAAGTATTCACACGGTGTTGGCAGCTATGTAGTTGCGCGTCTCGTCGCCTTGCTTCCAACGTACATACATACGTACATGTGTACATATGTGTATGTATGTATGTATGTACATGTATGTGCGTGCTAGTGCACTTGCTACTACCAGTCGCTTAGTGTTGCTGCTGCTGCTGCTGCTGCTGCTAGTTAAGAAATAACTAACTGATCATGAATAACAACGCACTGCGGTTGACTGAACTCTGATACACTTGATTTTATTCGTCTTCTTCTAGTCGAGACTGCTTGTTTGCCAGCCAGGTGTCACCGTTATATTATCAATAGTTTTTCATAACGTTGGACATGTGTACTCGAGACTGGCGTATTAAAGATTATTTATCGTGGTAAAATAGACTAATTTGTATGCATGTAATATTACTTTTCTCGATGGAGTACGCTAATCTGTAGTACATTGCAATACCTCGCCGATACCCCTCCCCGCCCCCTCCACTCCCCGTATATATCTATCTGGCGTCATGTTTTAAATTTGTCAACATCATCAGATAGATACATGGTATGAAAAGAAATCGGTGCTCCATGTAACAGAACGTAACACGCAATATCAAACATTTGAATATTAATTGCGCTATTACTAATTTATTACCAGTGCCGGCTCCGCGCGGTAAACATTTTGCAATAATTGCATAATATCTTACTAATAATAAATGTAGAATATTCTACTCTGCTAGAGTATGACAGCCGATATAGAATCGATGTAAATTCGACATGCTTTTTTATTTCATTTATACACACAGATTTCCATCCAAATTAATTTCGTTCTTCTTTTATGTGGCATCAATTTCCTTATCATCTTCTGTTGCGGCTGTTGATCCTCCTCTCGCCCCGTACGGATGTGACAGTGGCCTTTGACTGAGTCTCCGGGTGCATAGTACATTTCAGGCCGTGATATAAGAGGGCTGGTGGTGGAGCTGAGGGACGATGGTTCGAACCTAAATTGAGTATATTGTGTCACACTGAGGGGGTAAATAAAAATGTTACGAGGCGTACGAACGCGCTCAGGAACTGTAGTAGTAATTAGGCTGTCTGAAACACACGCCTGGCATATCGAGGAACAGACGCGGGCGCACGATCCCGCCACGCTCCCGCCGCCTCCTTTCTTCTGGGCACGGTGGCCAAGTCACGGCCGGAGCGTCAACAACCCGGCAAACAACCACCCAACTCTGACTTTGCGGTTATGGTTACTAGTAACACATATGGGGGATTTTTTTGTTATACTTTTATTTTAAAACCAATGTTAAATTTATATATTTTTATTTCATTTCATACACGGCAGATAGGCACTATTTAATCCAAAAAAAAGCCAATGTCAGCATTCATAAAATGTACGAAAGCTATCAGAGAATTTTAAAAGTTACAATTGCCGTAGACACAACTCGTAATCCATCGTGTCGAACTCGGTAATGTTTTCAATTATTTCTACTTCCAATCTCTAGACTCGTTGGATGGTTTAAAATCCAGGACGGTGGCGGCGGGCGGTTACCGGTAAAGAAGCCGAAGCAGAAGCAGAAGAAGAAGACGAAGAAGAAATGAAAGAAGAAGTGTAGTAAAGTTTACGCCGGTCGTACTGAGACATTCCGATTATAAGTTTTCCACACTTCCTGACAATTATTAATTGACAAGTGTGACAGCGTTGTCGAGGCGCGAGCGGCCGCGTAATCTCGCGTGGATTGGCCCATTACAAAGTGCCTAATGGTGTAACAGCATTGCCGACAAACAATCACTCATGTCAGATACAAACATTAATAATATTCTACGTATTTGTACTTGTGTGTGTAAATGTGTGCGTGCGAGCATTAGCGCCACCGAGATCGCTCTATATTCGACGATGTCGATTTTGAATTTGGCATTCGGATTTCGTATTCGGTTCGACATGGGCGTACGTGTGCGTATTCTTGAGCCAACAATTATTTATATAGACAAACTGAAACGTTAAAAATTTCATGACGGTGTTTACTTAGATCAGTAAAAGTACAAAGTGAAACGAATATTTATTTTGCTGTACATGTAAAATATTCATGTCGACTTTGATAAGAAATACATTTACTACCTATTATTTCAGTATTGCATTTTAATTTATAAAATAATATTTCTATGACAATTACATTGTTTGTAAAAATTTAAATGTATATATAGGTAAAACATAGTGTTTGCCCGGTATCTACGCTTATGATTTGCGAATGCTATGTCATAACTTGGTTCGGAACCGGTAAATGACTGACAAGGTTATCTTATTACTTGTCAAATTGTTAACGTTTCCGGCAGTGTGCTAGCACGCGCGTTGGGTGTACTACCAAGGGTTATGACTTCTATGGTGGCATGACACGGGGAGACGTGAAGGGGCTGATTAGAAGAACTCCGGGGTGAAACAATCGACACAGGAGGGCGGAAATCGAGTGCACAGCCTGCTACAATTAAATATCCGCGCCCATTTGTACCCCCGTTATTATTATTCAAGTGATTTGCAGTCAGGATACAATGAAATAACCTACGTATTACTTTGTAATTATCCGTTATATTGCGTTCAATATTTGGTTACACATGGAATAACTAGAAATCTTTTTACAGATTTTTTTAACGAATATTTTGTATATGCAGGCAATGCTACAGCTATATTCAAGCAAGATATATCTGTAGGTAGTATTACATATAATATTACGGTACAGCAAATATCCGCAGTAGAATCTGTATTGAAGACAATGTTTCTCAGGATACATACATATATGTATATTTTGATAGTTTGCATTTAAAACAGAGCTGCAATTTGCACGGTGTCCACTCGAGTTCGTGTCAACACAGCAAGTGAACTAGTCAAGTGTACTGGACAAAGGTAGACACGTGGGCACTCTCATTTATTCTCGGAGTGGACACATGCACACACACACGTACACACACTAGCATATACACGGACACACGCACGACAAAACATTCTCTATGAATTATCACATGTTCGTTCTTGCACGCTCTAGAGATGCCACATGCATTATTGTGTATTGTTGTAGTTAGAACTTTGGACCTTCAAGGATTCGAAGAACTATCACTGTTTCACTCATACACCCATGAACTGTGAATAGTGTTATCCTTGTTGTGTCGTCTAACAAAGACCAGAACTGGCGATTATTTGTTTAACTCTAGTATTTGCGTTTATAATTAAAGATTACTGTTGTATGTGAGTGTGACGTTAGTTCCAATGTCATTACTGTATTGTTATTTACTCTAGTAACAGTGCTGATGACAGAGTAATAGTTTGTAAGTTAAAATCTATCTACACTTCGATAAAGTAACAAAAAATTGACCACCTATGTAGTTTACAATACGGTATTACTTACAAACAATTGTTACAAAAAGAAGTCTCTTTGCAAATTAGTGAAATACAAAGTGTACAATTTCTTTGACGTGTTCTCTCGCCTGGTATTTATTAAAAACGAAGGAACGCGCGAATAGCGCCCCTACGGAACACAATATGCAATTACACTCGTGCACAGTAGAAGCCACACAACATAATAACAGTAATCTGCTGTGAATTCGTTGCAACCGGGTGGAGAGAATACAGATTTTCAATGATTGTATTTTTTTGCTACCGAGAAGTTTCATCCGAAATAACATACAAGCGTTGGATTTATTTTTAGCGAAATAACTGCTTCAGATTATTCACTAAAAACTAATTATTTGCTTTCTTGTTTTGAGTATTTCTATGCTTTTATTATTTTAATTTTGGACAGGCAAGGTATTGTTTTAGTAGAAATTATATATGTATTTTCGAATGTAAATGAACAACGATATTATGCCTTTGTTTCTATTCCATTGTCAACAACTTGTGTCTGTTGTTGTAGATTCTTTAAATAATTAATATGTAGCACAGGAATATATTTATAAAGATGTTTCATTGAATATTACTACATTGGCAAATGTTGGGTTCAATGTCAACAG
>JAGJTL010001381.1:2418239-2461961 GCA_022063505.1 Calosoma granatense
TGTGTGTGTGTGTGTGTGTGTGTGTGTTTGTGTGTGTGTAGTATTTTGGATGATGGCTTATGTAATTGGTTGTGTAGTGGAGCGGGTGGGTGTGAGACGCACGACTTACACAAGTCAATTCCCCTGCCTGCCATCCTTTCGCCGCTCGTTTGTTCTGCTTTACACACAAAACACTCGTCTCGGGGAGCAGAACAGGTGTTTAGAGCATTGTTAACAACAGCACGAGTGCGACAGAGCGCACACACTCGGCATTCGTGTACATCGAACAAGGATGCCAATAGCCGGAGGCCCCTGCATCGGTAGTCGTCCATTTAGTGCCCTTCGTGGGTGTTTATGTATCTATCAAGGTAGGCGGCGGACGTCTCGCTCCTTGTGAAGACCTGAGCAAACCGCCTACGAGGGAACTGTTTACAGAACACGAAAAGGGGTGTCATCTTCAGTGGCGTACGTGATTACTTACTCTCGTCTCGGACACGGTATCAGTTACCAGAAAAACAAAAATAGTAGAAATCTTTACTATCCATCTGTATTAGAATTGAATTAAAAAATAGTTCTTTTATATTCATATTAGTCAAAATAATATGTTTAGTTCAGTAGATTATTTACTTGATTTATATTCTTTACACAACATATTTAATTTTAAAATTTATTAAGCCAGTGACAAATAAAAAGTAATCCGTACACCACTGTTTCTTCAATATCCTTCCTACAATGACCAGAGAAACGTGCTTCTCGCTCAGAAGCTCTAATCATCCAGTTCTTCCTTCAGTAATGCATCCACGCGCACGAAGATATCCGTCGTCTGTCTGTTTGTCTGTCTATTTTTCTACTTGTTGCCCGCGGCGGCTACGAAAGGAAATTTACAAGAAAATGCGCTGCTTGCACAATGTTTAACAATTGTCAATTAGAGTGAACATCCACTGCAGAGATGCGTTGAGCATTGTTCAATGCGCATGCTCCATTAGGTGCATCGTAATCCTGGCACGTCACGTGGACAGGACAAGAGCACAGGATGAAAGTACAATCGACAACATATGTCTCCTTGTTCTGCTGTAGCCTAGCAACAGACCACTGCTTCTACTTATCACACTGTTTATCTACGATCTGTTCGACTTGAAGTCGAACAGCCGTAGAACAGCGATTCTCAAACTGAAATTTACTTTTAGACCTTTGCAAAATACAGTGAAATTTGGAATTGTTTAGAAATAGAAAAGATTGTAAAACTACCATGAAAATAGAAGCATAAAATGAGAATAAATTGATCGAAGTGGATTCGTGCATGCTAGAATTGCTTTACGCCATTATATGAATCTTAGGTTATTATCTATCAAAGCATTTATTAACAGAATATCTTCCCTTCAACAAAGAGTTTTTCTCAATATTCTAAATTATATACAACTAAACGCTTCAGTCTAGATATCCAGAAACATTAAATTATTAAAAATGCCGCACGCAATCCGTCTATCTAATTCATAACTAATAAAATTGGTCTATTAAAAGAAACACTTATTTCCTCGGCCTAACAAACAATCTGTTGAATGATTTCTAAAAGCGGGCGGATATGCAAATTATATTGTTGTAGGATTCTCAACAACTAACTATATAACATTAGGGTTTCTCATGTTTTGCGAGAAACAGTAGCCAATAATTGTTTGGTTACCACTGGTAACAACAACAAAACGAGAGAGAGCAAGCGAACTAGATAACTGGATAGACACGAAGAATCGATGACCAATTATGTGTGTTGCGTGTGTAATTCATTGGAAACGGATTTAGTCCACGCGATGCGAAGACAAAAACAATTATTTACAACGTGTGTAGGCATTAGAGTGTCTCCCGGACGTATGTTACATTTCAGGCGACACTGAATTAGTGACTCGGCCGCACCACACTTAACATATACATACATACATACGTACATAGGTACTTGTAGACTGGCTGTAGCTGGAACAAACCCACCAGCAACAGCCAGAAGACAACATCACACTGTAATTTCTATACACTGCTTATTATATGTACAAAACATATGTACAGGTATATACTCGTATATTCTAACTGTTGAAATCTGTCACAAACACATTTCACGATAATATGATTTTACTAGAATAATATCAGATGTTGATTACAATTTATATTCATTGCTAAATTGTTACGTAAAATAATCACCACATGGGCGATTAAAGCTACATTAATTAGAAGCAATATTACTTGTATGTACCAGAATCAGGATGTGAGATCATATTTTCTTGTAGATATAATATGCTTATTACGTTATCATGACAATTTTCTACTTTTGATATTTTGTTCGACATATTAAGAACAGTAAAGTTATTTCGTACTATTATAAATCAATATAACCTTACTTCCGAAAGTGAATGAACGTGAATCCCGTGTATGTGTTTTAGACTAGTGTGATGGTGGCCTGACCAATGTCCCGCATGGGCAAAGCAAAGTGAAGAAGAGTCTCCGGGCCTTCCATAAGAGAGAAAGAAAGCAAGAAAGAGGTATGAGATGACCGCGGTGCGTTCGTCTGTATCCCGCTGTTTATTTCTTTACCGTGACAATAAAAATTATAGGCTAGCTGGACTGGAAAACAACGGGTCGAACAAGCAGCCTCCGGATCGTGGTTTGCATTCATTAAAAGCGGACTTGACACGCAACCAAACGCTCGCTCGCTCGCTCGCTCGCGTACACACACAGTAACCGTGTGGCGGTGATGTTGCTGGAACATCTTCAACCCAAACCAATACCCCCTTGCGCCGCCTCTGGAATGTCACGCGTGATAATCGATTTCTGAAGCGTCACGCGACGCCAATCTTACCGCGAACATGTGTCTCTTTGTATACACGGTTGTTACTACGGTTATATCTATAATTGTTATTATTGATTTGTGCGTGTCGCGGCTTTCAATCACATACTATTTGTTATATATTTTTTTATGTAAGAAGCATGTAAATCTTGACTATTAATCTTTCAATTCAATTGTTACATATGAAACCATATGATTGAATTATTAAGTACAAAGTACATTTCTTATGGGATAACTGTGGAAAAAAATATACTTGCTTGTAAAATTAATATTTTCAAGCTTTTTACTCTCTGCAGGCAGTATATTTCTATAAATTCTATGCATTGTTCAAATATGAAAAATCATCTGTGACATGGTAGAATGAAGGAAAAAATTGAAATATATCTGTTTTCTTTGCGCGTGATAGATTTCATACAGACATTTAGGAAAAAATACAAACGTGGCGTGTTTTCACTTCTATAGTCAAGTCGACTAGTATAAATTTCGTTCGATTATTCTTTCTTGTATGTTTTCTGTTGATATTGGATTCCTTGCTGCGTCACGTACCCGTATATACTCGTATATGAAGAACTAGTCATAAGAAGCATACACACACACATACACACACCAAACTACATGTTACCTAAGCAATATAAAACGCTTATTGTATCCGTGTGTACATATGTATATACGGATAATTTCTCTGCGCCGTGTATGCTGCGTGCACTGTGCGTGCATGATCACACGTGTATGTGATTGTATGTGAGGAGCTGGGATGTTTATGTTCGGTCATCAATTTATCAATAAATTTACAAGATTTCTCAATTAACCGGTGATTTACAGCGTCCATTACTTTTATGTGCCTGAGATATCTCAGCTATTAATGAAAGCGTTTACTTTATTTTTTGCAGAATTGATGCGCATTGTGTTCCATTTTATAACTATAAGTTGTTCAGATCAATTAGTGTTCAAATAAATGGAAAACACCTATTAAGGAATTTGGTAGATAACATACAGTTATAAAATAGAAGATTTTATGTATGTAAATATTTCAGATAAAAAAATTCTCTCGATACGTGACCGATATAAACATTTAACGAAATAGATAAATATTCCTAATTTATATGGTTTCTAGACAAAAATGTAGACCTAATCATTTCCTTATAAATATATTTTAAATGAAATCTTTTATTTTGTTTATGTTAAAACAGTTATAGTAAATACACTGGTTCTTGACTAGTATATGCTAAAGGAAAGAGAAGGTAATTCTACCTTCTCTTCGAAAGAAGTTGATGGAAGTTTACCGGTGAGATGAGTACCGCCACCTGCGTTGTTGTTGTTGTTACCCCGCCTCTTGAGAATGATTTCGAGCGCGCGCGCGCGAGAGATGAAGACTAATTAAACAGTATTACCAACCTGAAAACATGGAATGCTATTGAAACATAAATATGGCAAGTGTGTTGTGTTCGTATATATCTTTTTCTTCTGTTTCCATATTAATACGTTGCGTGTCTTGGTCGACAATCGACGCGGTTGCGTGCTCAGATCCGGTCTCAGTGTGCCCTGTAAATTCTGAACGTATGACTTGACAGGCAAACCCACTTCTCTCATCCGCCATCTTTGCGATCTTCTCTCTTTCATTCTTTATTTATTCTCTATGTCTGTCTTTCTTTAATCTCTGTCTTCTTCTTACTTTATTCTTCTCTACACAACACACACCGCTCGCTCGTCCGTCCGTTGAGAAAAAGAGCGCGCTAATAACTAACACATTTTTATTCCGCTGTTGAATTGCCCGTACTCATGAAAGGGTCCGTTTCGATTTATGCGAGACATTTCTTCTGCTCTCTGTACCAATGATATACGTCGTGGAAATCGACCCGCCACGATACACAGTTTATTTGTTGTAGTAAATACTGTGGTACGTCGCTTCCTCTCCCCCCAGTTTGACACGATTATATTTCATAATTTTTTCATTTCAAATAGCCCGCGACAATTATAACTGTTGAAAATACAAACAGCCGTAATTAGAATTATTTTTCTTCAGAGAAATTTCTCGTTTCCTCCTTTTTCACATCCAACTAACAGGGATGTACATAGTTAGTTGATCTACAATTAAACTGTTGCGTGTATGGAACATTGGCAAGTGAACAAGCGCTTTAGTTACTTGCCTATAATTCTAATAAAACAATCATTAACATAGACAGCCTTACCGGCCGGGAACAATAATAGTTTGCCCATGTATGGATATGCGACGTTGCCGTGATGTCGCCGGGTCCACACTGTCGCATTTCACAATATGTCAGAGCGTCCGGCGACCGTTGCGCTTAACAAACAGATTGGTGAAAGTCAGAATTGTTATAAGCGCACAATAATCGTCGATCTTACTTTAATTGGAGCGCGCTAACGTCTACCGCTAACGTAGTTAAATGAAATGGATGGATCGATTGAACACTGACAATTGTCGACCGAATATATATGTAACAACGGCAACTGGCGATGTGAATGTGAGGTTAAGGTCTGCCCACGCCGACGTCCATCTAACGTTTACTACTCTGTTTACTACACGTATGTACGGTCGCATGTGCTTCCAGTTTTGTGTAACGTCTCAAGGAAGGAGAATATATAGTGTTGTCTCGGGCAGCAGGACGTATAGGATCGTCAGTATAATGATGCAGACAATTCTTAGGTAATTGAATGACAAATGCCAGCTTATACTGAAGATGTAACGGTCGTCCGTTCTTATCGCAGCCACGGAACACGAGATGATATCAGTATGACTAGCGATGTTCTATTGTACGAACAATAGCAGAAGAAATTCTTGTATCGATAGTTTATGTTTCCTGTTCGCTTGAATGCATTAGATTCCATCAATTTGGAATCATTTACTATAGAGAAGATTTGTGCAGGATAATTCCACAGTATATATTATCTTCCTTGAAATATCTTAAACTGAAATAATAATTTCTAACTAAATAATTTTTAATACACATATAGAAATACAAAAATACATTGATGTACATTGCGATAGGAAAATCTAATACCAGACATTGAAAGAAACACTGGTTCTCCATTACGAGTAACAGAATGCCATTCGCGTTTAACTGTCTTGTAACATAACAGCCAGCAAGTCAATAAACATGTGTAGAATATTGCTTAGTCAATAGGAAACGTATCTCATTACCCCGTTTTGTTTCAGCTCTCTGTACAAATATCTAATTGTTTTTACTCGGTACATTTTTCTGCGATATTTTATTATTTCACCATTTCCGTTATTTCACTGTAATTTATTTTCACATTACAGTATAATTTTCTACATATAACATATTGTCTGACGCCTTATTAAGGATGTTGCACAATTATAGCTGCAAAAAACTTACTGCACATTGGTTTCTATTATAGATGCTATCCGTTAGATTCTTTAATAATTTAACTAGTTTTATATTATGAATTCGTGAGTAGAAAGAGTATAATAATAATTAAAATTAATTTTAAGTTTTGCTACACTATCTCTTACCTGCTTGTTGCTTATCCAAAACTATTTCATGTATTATTTGAATTCAGACAAAAGGCTTTTCAATATAAATCTCTCAGTTCCACATATGTATATTATTTGTTGATGTAAAAGCAAGTACATATTTACACAATACACTATAATACACTTTATCAATGTTCTATGCGTGAATGCTACAGTGTGTATCCTTGCACATTGGATTCTTTTAATTGTTTTAATTCCAACAGAGTTTGTTGCGATGTAAAGAGAACTGTACACTCAAAGCAATGCCAGCACACATATACATACATACAGAAGAGATACACACACGCACACAGTTACATGCATGCTTTTATATAGTGTACATACATACATACACACGGGCATACAGATAAATTGCAAGTTCCTCTCTCTGCATGTTCCGTTGTTCGTGAAGTGATTGCAATAAATTTGCACACATTCGTTCTGCTCATTGTTGTCAGCTTTTATGGCTGTTTGCATTCGTAGCCGCAAGGGGATGGGTTGGGGTACGGGGGGGAGGGTATGGTGTAATTTACAATATTCTTACTTTCATTGTCCACGCATCACGCAGTTTTATAACTGTTTTATGTTTCATCTCTGTCAGTTAGTTTCAGATTTACGACAATGATTATGATGTTCGTTTAATATTAATTTTATGTACAGTTATATCAGGCATTTTATACGTTTTTACTTGGGATCAAGTGATACTTTTATGCAAAGTGCTTTTTGCAATTTATGTTAATTTTTATCCACACACACGCACACCACACTCTCTGTACTGATAATAAATATTCAGGTCTATTTCTCTTTTAGTTACTAATACAAAATGTAACACTAGTAAGCCAAGTATCAATTGTAAAATTTACTTGCAACTAAAATCAATTTCATCTGTACAACAATTATTTATTATGACGTTTTCATTGGTTATTCTATGACGTGCTATTTAATTTTGCTAATTTTGTCTACCACTCTCTCTCTTTATTAGCATTATTTCTTAAACATAACACAAACATGTGTGTGTGTGTGTGTGTATAAAATATTCCTTAATAAAACCGAAATATGCAAATATATAAGCACGTGTTTAGCATAAAGTTATTCTCTCACAAATACCTGGTCCATTATTATCTTAGTTTATTACATAATTTGCTATAAATACACACTGAAACATCTCTGAAATATTTTGTATAATTTGAATATTAATTCATGCGTTTAATCTTTTGTTTATTGCTGACACACGGGTATTTTTTCACTTAAACGTTGAAATTTATAACGCGTTATTAATTGAATTCCACGATATTTATGTTGGTAATTTTTGTTTTAATATTAGTTATTTTTTTTTTGTTTACAGTGTGGCAGCATTGGACGTTGCCTTTCTCACGGTGAATACGAGACCCCGATCAACAATGGACTGACAGGTGAGCTGGTCTTATTGCATAACCGCATAGCATAGAGCAGCATAGCGTAGCATACTTACATACATACACACAGATCGCCTTTGTGTTTTCTCTCTATACGTGAAATGTATGCCCACGTCGTATCAGAATACAGGACCGTAATCAGATATATGTATAATTCTATATACACTATATGTTTTCAGTATTATGATAAACAAATTAATTTTATCAAACAGTAACAACAACAATATAAATAAATACAACATCACGCTATATCCCAGTTAGCCGCGGTTGAGCAACATAATTTATTCGTATTTGTATATCATATAAACGCACATAAAACTAGACAAGTTCTGTATATAATATTCCAATATTATAAAGTACAACTCTTATATAAAATGTGAAATAAATTTTCACATTTGTTAGTCCGAACCTAGTTAATTCCACGCGGTTGTCACTCACAATACAAATAACCTTTGCAACTATGCATTGACCCCAATGTAATATATGTAAGTGCACAAATGTACATATGTGTATGCAGAGTATAACTAGCAGGCGCCAGCATGTAACGCCTCGCTACACACACGCAGCCCTAGCGGCTAAATAGTGTACGATTTGCACATCGGTAGCAGATCAGGAAACATATTGTATCATAAAATAACATAAACGATATGATCAGTTGTTGTTGTTGTTCTTGTCTTGTATCATTAGCAAATGCCCTGCCTTGTTGTATTCTATGAAGCGTAGCCGACCTTTACGAACAAAAAGTTAAACTTTTTCACTAAGTAATATAATTAATAAGACAATTATTTACACTTATTACCTTCTTACAACATAGCGTAACGATATTATTGTGATTTTTTGTTGTTGAGACATTGTTGTTTATGAATGCATACAAATATTTATGAAATATAATCTATATACATGTGAATACTTTAATATGAAATGTTTACATGTTGACTGCTATCACTTACCCTCTCTCTCACACACACATTGGCCGTGTGTGTGTGTGTGTGTAAGTACCTGTGTATACATGTGCGTATGTGAGCTTGCATGTTCGTTGACTCTGGGATGGCGATGTCCGCGACACCCACCGCACCTGCCGGCATCAGCTCCATAAGATCCTCGGCGTGCTGGGATTATTTATCATTTTATTAAACATCCGCTCACGCGACTTCCAATACAGGTTTTTGTTTGAGATTACAACACTTTTCTCTTTCTCTGACTACTTAACATGGCCACATTTGCCAACGGATTATATGAACGTATCTCTAATGGACATAATTTATGCTTTATTAAATATTTGCACAAATATTCAAATGAGTTGAATTGTAATTAGCAAGAATGCTAAATGTAAATATACACTGTTCTGTATCTTTTACTATCATGTTTATGTACTGCACTCTCTCTCTGCTCGGTCTAATGAGAATCAAAGCATGTTTATGAAAATATTATTCATATTCCTATTAATAATAAAAAAAACCGTTCTCCTTTCCTTATTTGTATGAATACAAATTCATTTTGAAACATTCGTATAATTATATGCATTATCATGTTATTCAGTGCCAGATATTACGGGTTCATTTTTATTTAAAATCGTGACTATTTTTTTACAACTAAAATTAATAATGGAAACATTTCCCATGCACGGTACTATTGTCCATTTCATATCTGTCAAATTGTAAAAAACGCATTTTTCCTCCATCGATTATCGTATTAACCATGTAATTAAATGTTAAGTCTGTAAAAAATAAAGCCATCAATTATAAACGTAACATTCCCACTACTCGGCCACAAAACTGAATCCATATAAAAAATAACAATAAAAAAATGAACAGTTATGTATTTTTACATACTTGCCACTCAGCGCCTTCATAAGTTTCGTATCATTATATATTCTGGGTAAATAAGTATTTTATATTTTTATAAATATCCTTTAATATAACATGTATTGTGTTTTGTATTGTATTGTACATAAATTATAGTAATATTTGAGGTAAACTAATGTACACATTGTCTGAATATATGTACGTACAGGTACAATGCACGGGAGTGTAGATAGATACTTAAATAAAATGTCAGCGAGTTTAAAAGAGATGGAAGTCCACCTGAATTATTTACATAATGTAAACGCTCTGAGCAGTAATCAATTACTGTTGAGCAAATAGGCGCAGAGTTCGTGTGCGTGTGCCCTCAATGCGCATGTGCGTTAAATGGACATTCAAGGACACCACCGCACACCGGCCGCTGAAATGAGCTTTTAATGAATATTAACTGTACGTACGTACTTCTTTTCGACCTTTTTGCATTTTTCACATTTTTACGCATTCCCTTTGTTCTCTGGTACGCGCATAATTGATTTCTGATTACATGTTTCAAGTATAGCGGAGCGTACATTATACACAGTATTAAATGGCTTTTTTAAATTTACATTTAATGGCCAGTTTGTAGTAATTATTTTATTGTTTAAACTCAAGTCAAGTACGAGTATATTCCTTGCAGCAGGAACACACACTAACATTACTCCCATTTCTTACACGGTCTGAACAATTGTAATTTAAATACATGAAGTGTGGAATGTTTGCTATATTTCCTGCAAAACATACGATTATCATGTATCCTGCCAATTACAATAATTGTACATAATTTATATACTTTAAACGATACGTTATAGAAAAAAATAATTTACGAGTAATATTTAAATATTAGAGCACGTAGACCATTAATGTATATTAGTGAAAATATGATTATAACTGTACAAGTGGGTGATGCGTCCCTCCCACTGAATATGTTGTTGCTGAGGTTATTACACTGAATCATGATAATATGTTATGATTAGTGAAATTTTTTTTCTATTAGAAATTTTGATTCAGAAATATTTTATTACTAATAATTTATTATATCTAATAAAAAAAATCTAAAATTATACATTACTATTCTGAAATAGAAGAGAAACCGATCACTCATTAGTAAACGAAGAAATAATTTTAATTAGTCAAGCACTTGTTAGTTTTCACTGTGTAAAAGTAATTAATTTAATTTCTTCATACAGTATACGCGTAGTAGTATTATCAGATCATCATTATAAACTCTTGTGATATGTTTTACGCAAACAGATGTATTAAAAGACGTGACGGGAATAATTTTTGATAAAAAACTTCATCATTGTGTGAAATGTCAACGCGAAACACGATATTCGAGGCACCGAACTGTGAGATGTAATAAATAATAAGTTAGTCTAAGGACACCTGCTGTCTTCTATGGTAGAAATGATTCAATACTAAATCTTATCGCTACATACGTGGACACTTGGTGTTGTTTCCTTACATGGTATTTCTTTTCCCACGGACCATCTTTACATATCGTATTTCAATAACACACAAACATATTCAACTAAACTTTATAATTATAAAACATTAAATCCTCTTTCTATATTTACACTTACGTTACGTTAATCCTTTTATGTTAATAATTTGTATATTTAAATTATCTAAGAAAATAAGAAAGAAGACTAATATCTTCATTACACATAAGCACTTAATTTACTTTGTATTGGATGACGTAATATTTACGTTGACAAGTTTAAACCATTCGTCTACTATGTTGGACAAATTTTACTGACAGATCAGTTGACAGGTGTACTTGAGAAGTGCAGTTACATGTGATATTATAGAGTGACTGGATCGATTAGTACAAGCAGAAATGTAAGTATTATATTTCGAATATTTTTATATACGTACACCTGAAACCTTATAAAATATTTCTAGCAAGAATTGTGGATAATAAAGTAATATTGCGGTTTTAATACTTCTAAGTTTGCTGCCAACGCGACTTGCAAACCTGTTCTATTCAGTTTATATTCTGCTTTTGTATCTTTAGTTTAGCCGTGATATTGCTGTATCATCTTCAGGTCAAATAATCACACGTCACGATAATTCGCATGAATTATTTTAAACATAGAATGCTCATTACTACTATGTTATTGTGAACAGAATGTAAAATAAAATAATTTGTAATATACTTTAATGAAACAAAAATTTTGATACAATTTTCTTCACACTTTAGAAATGTATAACAACATTGATGGAATGTTGATTTAATTTGTCAATTATCCTTAATTTTATTAAATAACAGCACCCTCAGCTCAGCGATCAATATGTTTTTACAGTAATAAAAAATAGAATTAATTACCAATTATTACTTTATCTCAGAAATATGGATACCAAATTTTATTTGAAAACATAAATAGAAATTAAGAAAAATAATTCCACACAAGTGTGAAATGTGGCATCGTTGCAAAATAATTCCCAACGTTGAATCAGACACGTAATTGAAATGTCACTATTCTAAGCCGATAATAGTGTTCACTTTGTCACACTGAACATCGGGACATTAACATGAAAAGGCGGCATGTCCGCGTCCTTTTTATCTAGCTTGCCGTGGGCATGAGCACAGAGAGGTACGTACGCACGACGGACGGCCGAATGGAAAGTTCTCCTATGAAATATTATTTTCGTAATGGGAAACAATTTGTAAACGTGTGAAAGAGCCACGTACCGGGCTCTAACCCATCATCTACTGCCTTCCATAAGCGTCACACCAGGGTATTATCTATCCGTATAAAAAAAACATAGGCATTTGTTTAGATTAAACTTGTTTAATTTACCTAGAGCTGATATACTACATGGAGTAATCGTATATTTGAGATATATTATATAATTTCAGAGTAAAACTAAATAGAACAGTGATTATTCTGACAATTTCTCTTATTATTATTTTACTAGTTGACAATTGTCATTAATTTTACTAACGTGTTGCTTTTGGAGCTTACAAAATTAATCTATCAATCGATCATAGCTTCTACTATTTTAATATTTAGATAATTTGTTTTTACAGAAAATTTTCTATAAGAATATACATTGTGAAATTCTCTATAGATTAACCTGAAAACAGGAATATATTTTCATTACTATAAATAGCAGTTCTTGGACTTTTACTTACGCATAAGAACTGACAAAACCCCAGGGGAATATTAAAAGAATTCTATGTGGCAAGAATACACGAAAGAATTGTTATACAAATTTAAAACGACACATACATATGTTAGTATTTATAGATATTTTAGGATAAACTTCATAATAAACAATAACTATATTTCGCCGTCTATGGTTTCTAATATTTAATCGTTTGTCCACTTTCGGTCAGGACTTTGAATTGTCGTTCTGCAAAGTAAGCCGGGGAAACCATGATGTCATACACACATACGCACGTACGCCTAGACAATCCTACTCATACACCCAGTGCATGTATACACCACACACACACACACATATCTGTACATACATGTATATATAAATATAATAATAAGCATTATTTCAAAAGACCTGTCTCAATAAATTATCAATATTGAAAGTCGTCTCCAAAATATGCATAAAAAAATCTCATTTTCATAGCCGGGAGCCACCAATACCATAGCAACTGAGGACGTCACTATTGCGCGACTATTTTATTCATCATATTAGTTTTCTTTTTCTCTCCTTCTTTTATCATGTTTTGATTTTCCTAATAGGCAGTTAGCTCTACACAATTTCTTAAATATATACATGTATGTATGCCAATCTGTTTAGGTGAGGTGAAAATTATATACTGATTCAGGTTAAACTGTAAGGACGATAGAGATTAAGTGACTGGTATAATAAGACTTCAGCTGAATCTAAACAGTATACACGGGTGATGATCGATTTACACTGCATGTAACTTATAGAGATGGAATAACCATCATAGGCAATTTTCTTCCATCCATAACATGCTTGCATACCCTCTTCAAACGTATTCAAGATAAAAACTAAAGTAATATTACTTTAATCCACAAGTAAACTATATATTGCTTAATAATTGATTCCGGAAACCATACCATATTTGATTACCCAGGGATTAGTTTGTTCGTTAATAAAACACCATGTTCATTTACCTATTAAATGGACGGTGTATAAAATGTTCCGTACATAAATGCCTATATGTACACGATGCCGGTATCAATAAAGTTTATGAACAGTAACTTCTAGTGTACTGACAATGTGCGTGTGTGTACTATTTTGTACATTCAGTTTGAAACAATGTTGTGGCGATAGATCTGCCTGTTTACGACATCAATATCTTTAGAGAAACTCCAGAGAGATGCAAAGCAGCCAGCGACGAGATGTTCAGGTGACTGGTTCGCATGGTTCAATGACCCAACCTGTTGTTTGGATTCGCGCCTCCGGCACACACTGGACGCTATCATACGCACACACACACACACACACACCCATGTACATACTTGTAAAATATTATCCATTGACTTTTATTGTTGTGCTTACGGATATTTTTCCAGCCAACATATTTCAAAAACTCATTTAATATGGAACGAAGATCTTTACGAAAATTATTATCCACTAAATTTTAATACATAATAAAATTGTCAATAGTCTACATTCTACCAAATTTCGAGCAAAGTTGATTCGAATTAAGTGCCATTTATATGCCAGTCCATCTAACCGACATTATGTTATCATTTTTAAACATTTAATTTGGAATACCTATTTGGAAATAGAATTAGCATATCAAAAATTTTTACATATACACTGAAGGAAGATCTTTACAGATAATATATTTTGCAAAGTATGCTGAGGTTTGCTAAATGAGCCATTTTAAAAATTCATTGCTAAATAAAATTTTGTATTTAATAAATAACCTAAATAGATAGACGAAAATATTTTCATCTAGATTACGACATCACTAATGTGGAAAAAAATATAAATGATTTCATTATATATTTACGGGCAGGTGATACCAAATTAATTACTAATGTAAACAACTTAATAATTATAGTACTTTGTTATAAAAACTATAACGTAATTTCTTTCAAATGAAAAGTCAGTTTTCTAATATTATAAGTAAGTTTCTAAGTTAAAACTATATCGGTGCTGAATACTTCTCGGGTTTATTAAAATTTTATGTATTTTACAGACTTATAATTACCACAACACATAGCCCTATACAATTTTACTGGGCGCTAAATTATTTTTAACTTTTACCTCCTATAATTTCGTGTTTCTGTGAATGTTTTTCTTTTAAAATTCACCTTTCGCGTGGCCAAAATGGCATTTGCATTGTGTGTCTTCTATTACTGCCGAGAATATTTAAATATTTCGCTTATTTTTTGCACAGCAAATTGCAACGTATGTTCTTTTCTTTTAAGAATACATCGAATGATCTAACTGGTGATTTGGCAGTAAATTTGAGTCTCGCGTGGCTGTCTTGTCAATGTTTTGTTTCATTTTGTTTTTGGTAATAATGGTAATTTACTGGCGAACATATTAATTTTAAATAATTTATTTAAATGAATAATTGTGAACAGGTGTATCGTATGTTTAAAATACATAATGTTAATAATATATGAATGTGCGTGTTATCGTATTCGCTGAATAAACTTTATTTATGAATTTCATTACGATATCTGCTTAAAAATATACACTGTTATTGTTCTCGTATACGTTCGCATATTCATAGGTATTATTAGATTATTTGATTTAAATTGCATCAATTTAACTAAATACCTGTACAAGTACGAATATGTTTATTTAAATACTGTTGTAATTGTAAGTAAATAATTCGTTGGCTTAGCTATCTGTGTTGAAGTTAGCCCCATATAAACACGGTGGATGTAACGTTGTTTATCCGTGCGGTCCAGGAGTTCGTGACGGCCGCCCGTGGTGCGATTGACAGGTCCGATTGTCACGCGGGCTTCGTGGTTAGCCCGTCACACCGGCCAATGATTGGCTGATCAGATTATACGGCACTTGGCGAGTTACGAACTCACATCAAACATATTTCGTACCTCGCATACTCTATCTTAACACTACACAAGCCACAATATTAATACAAGACCAGATTTTGACAGCCATTAACCTAAAATAGAAAAGTGCAAAAATGATCTTCCGAGCTGAAAATTTATGTAGTAATAAATATAGCACATTTCATATCATCTAGTAAATTTACAGGTGTATTCAAATATAAAATCTTGTAAATATTTGAAAGTTGATATATTTAAATATCAAATTTATGATTTATAAATTCATGAAAATATTTTTTATTGCTACATCTCTAAAAAGGAGCATTTGTCCCAGAAATAAATATATGTAATTTCATGCTTTCATCTAATTTATTAATTTATTAGATTTCGCATTTTAGTTATATAAAAATTAGGAAAATCAGAATATCAGATTAATTGCTTAATCAATGGTTACATATTATTGATGTTATCAATTTGAGGTATTTGTTACTTTCGACTTTACTTTAGAATTGGATATACTGACATCTGTAATATATGTTCCCTTTGATGTTATGTTCATTGCATAATTCACTGAATATTTTCATTTAATTTGTTGTAGAGGTTCACTATTTTCAACTACCAGTATTGTTAGTTTTTACAAATGTTGACATTCTAGAGATTCTTGCACAGAAAGAAAGAAAGATTCTTCCTTGTATATTCCGTGTTCTTTGTTCTCGTGTATGTTGATTGTTTGTTTTTCTTGTAGCTGTTGTTGCTGCTGGTGCATCATTACCGGTATAATAAATCAGCAGTTACTAAACAATCAATCTATGTTGGTGCAGATTAAATTACTCACCGATGTACCGTGTATGGGGCGTGTGTGTGGCTGTGTATGCTACTGTTTTCATTTTACATTATTGTTTGTTAATTGTAAATTGTGCTTTGTCTGTTCCTCTCTGTACTCTTCTTCCTCCTTTTCACCATTTACACGGCAGCCGTAGTGTAATACCTTTAGAAAATTATCGTATATTGCCTGTTACAGTACATAAATCATGTTTAATAAGAACATGATATAAATTTATACCGTTGTGTTCAGTTCGCCTTTATTATTTTGATTTAGCTCGCCGGGGAATTACATTTAAATACCTTTAATACATGGCTGAGACGCTCCTTGCCGTTTTGAATACCCTACATTGAGTTCTTGTTCACATAAAATACATGATATTATCAGTGAGTTAAAAATTACACGATTCATGCAGAAGCACCATGCGACTCTGTACTCTTCGCCGCAGGTTCTGCTGTGATTTATATTTAGACTTTCAGACGGTGTGTGAAATTATGATTCGCTGATGTATCTCGGAAAATTGTGGATGTTAATTGAAATTAGTATTACATTATCAGCAACAAGCTTGTCCAAATACAGATACAAAAATTATTTACTTTATTATATCAATATATCTCTATATAGTGCACGTATATGTATATGTATGTGAGTTATATGTTTTCAGGCAAGAATTCCTTAATAACTACATATAACAGATCTAATGACATAAGTAATATTCATATTATCCTCTGTTGACATAACGACAATTCGTCATTTTTACGTTACGAGCCCGCTGCGCTAATTCACGTCTAAGTATCTTAATAAATTTCGAAATAATGAATGGTATTAGTTTTACGACTTGATTAATAATTTACGGCGCCCGTGATACACATAATATTAATGAGATACTGATATAATGTCGGTAGTTATGTATATTAACACACGTAGCAATTAATTTGAAGGCACGATAGTTTTTCATCATTTTCTTTGCATTACAATAAATTACCTTTGAATAGTACAGAGATAGATAAATGCATGTTTTATATAAAATATTTAGATTCTATGACAATACTCGTATAGTGTAATTGACATTTCTGCCATTATATGACGTATTTAATACATTATTATTAATATTTATAATAAAATTTGTGAATAATTACACGTTTCCTGTAATCATGTTCTTTTTCCTCCAATTATCAATCGGACGCTGTTCTACACACATCGTATCGCATTATTTATGTTACAGACCACTTGAAATTCTTATGGAATATTTGCAGCAGAGTTAACCGGCAGTGTGCGTGTTATTATTCCAACGTTGTTGCACTTTGCAGGAAGAACAGGTTTCACGAAAATAAAATAATAAAATAGTTAATTTATTAAATGTGATCTAGAACAACTCTAATGAGCGATTAAATTGTATCCGCGTAGTGCAAGAAACGTGATAACTTGTTAAGGTAAATATGATAAAATAGTTGTCCTCACGTAACATAGATGGCAGACGAACCAGTCCCGTCTACCAGCTCTCTTGTCTCCTTTTTTTCGTAGGATTGTTCAACCCCAGAGAACATAGTTAGTAACTGTTACTTATTATAAATTATGAAAGGTTCATTCAATTATATTCGATTACCACCGTGTGACATTTCCCGTAGAGTATTGTCGATCTCACAAATGGATTGACTAGTTGTATCAATTTAAATGATTACAATTTCTCCATAATCCGTAATTTTATACGACAAGGATGTCTTTCAATATTTTTACATCATTTTTTCACAAGTACATGCGCACTAGTATTGCAGACTTGTCTCCATACATATATTTGTAATTCAACAGTTGTACTTGATACACACGTAGCTAGATTAATATTAGAAATGTTTAATTAATTTTAATTAATTACATTACAAGTAGCTTATTTCATTTAATCTGAACATAATTACTGATATATTTATAACAAACACTAGTACTCATTATTTAAAACATGAACTTTACAACTAAAATATTTACAAATATAACCAAATATAGAAGGATATTTTCAATGAAATATCTTACTTGTGACGTACTTTCTAAAACCAAGATCTAGATTTTTTTCGTTGGACAAACATAAGAATCTAGGTTATAATTGATTTAGAGTTCAACACACACACACTATATAATGTATGAATACTATATAGATATATGTAGATACGTCCTGCATACTGCTCGTAAATATATATTATTGCGAATGTCATAATAGCAGTCAACACTCTCAACAAACACACACACACACACACATATATGTATATAAATATGACTGTTGTTGCTTGTTTCACAATATGACCGATTATTCCTGAATGGGTAGAGTTGATGCAGGTATAAGCGAGTAGGTACATATAGACAGGCATGTTTGTACATGCGCAGGAAGTTAGTCGCACTAGAGTTGGTTTTTGCACCACCGTTTATGGTATGTGAACGAGATGAGAATTAAATTAATTATTATACAGATAATATAAGGACATAACATGGCTTATTAAATTTATCTACTTCCTTGTCACACCGGTGGGGACAATTATTTTTCTTGTAAAATTACATGTATATAAAATGTACAATTAATTATTTGTTAATTACCGTATTGACATATTTCAAATTATTCCCGTGATTTTCTCGGATAGTTTATTAATATGGTATGTCTTAATCAGTACTATATTTGGTGTATATCTCTGTAAGAGATCCTTCGAGCAACCACAAATTCCATTGCAATTAATAATTTTTATTTAAACACTTTCTGCTTTCAGTGTGCTCGTGTATGTTTGTTTTCAAATGTCGTGTTCAATTCCCTGCGTTGTTTTTATATCGTTCTATAAAATAAATCTCTTGTATTTATTTACTAAAATGGCGGCCTAAGGCTGTTGCTAATGCATCGACGTGTTTAAAATATTTAATTTTTTATCACGTTGAACGCGCCGCGTAATGAAAAGCGCGTGAAGCCCACTAGATTCCTATAGTGTTCGGAAGGTGGTCGTTAACTGGTGATGGGTTTTATTACCCAGGTCCACAGCCGTCAGGACCGTACTCTCTATCATCTATTTTTTATCAAAACAAATATACGATTATTATAATTCTGCTACAGGAAGATGAAAAAGTAGTTATCAAATAATGTAATATCACTCTTATTTAGACAAAAATCAAAATCCTTTAAGTGAAAATAGTATATAGAATGTAAGCTTTACGAGTAGATATCTAGCAAAATGCGTTCAATTTAAAACTTCAGTTGTACATATTCTAGTACATGATGAATTTAACACAGCAGAAAAAAAATTATATGTATTTGACTACCATGTATGTATATGACACTAAAATATAAATAAGACATTAATACATTTATAATTTATATGCGTCATCAACATAAATTGTTTCAAATGACTGATCAAGTTGGATATTTATTATACATTTTAGCAATAAGACCTGGAACAACTATACTGGAATTCACAATTATGGTATCTGTTTCATTCTGAAGCCGGTACTGTATACGTGCGTGTGTACTGATTCACGGGTAGTGCACGTTTTTCCGTTTGAAGCCACATTTGATGATGGAACGTACGCTATGGCTAGATGATTACAGGTTGCCCGTCTTCCGAGTATAACACGGTCGCTGATGGGTGTTCTACTCGTCCCGGCTGATGCGTTGTTCGGAAAACGGTATTTTAATTTACAATTCACCTTAAATCGTACTATTAATAATGTAGTAAACATTTTTTTATTATACATCAAGAGAGTATATTCTGTTAAAACTTATACAAACTTTAATTTTAGCAACAGAATGATTTTCATAATTCCAAAACTATTTTGTATATGTAGTATTTATCTATTGCTATTCAAGATATGAATGTTTCAAAAATACATTTTATGCTTTATCTAGTGCATGAAGCACTAACTTATAATTATCAAATAGTTTTAATAGAATAGATACATTTCTAGCGATCAATATCATGGGTAGATTATACTAATACTACACTATGATATGTCCGAAAGGAACAACAAAAAACGTAAACATTGGATCTCACACTGAGTAGTAAATGGACAAAGGGCTAGTCGACCATGTGTGTGCTTGTATGTGCGTGTGTGTTTGTTTTCTATATGCATGTGAGAGATGTGAGGTTCAGTGACACACAACCTATCGGCCGACACGGCGCCCATCTTCAGCAACAGCAGCAGCAGCAGAAGAAGAAAAGAGCGCAGAGACTCATCCAGTTATTCCTTCGTCCGTCCTCGCGGTATGGCGACCTTGTGCGGTCGCCGCTGGCCGACACTCCGGGCTCCTCAACTGAATTATTCGGTCAACAGTGGGAACAGGTTCGGCGGGTTCACGTCCACACACACACACACACACACACACAGAGACAGAGAGAGAACAGGTGTCCAAACGACCGACCTCACCTCATATCATCTCACTCTAATACACGTGAAAGTCGATAGTTCTATCTCCTTCTCTACTGACAGCGACTGTCGATCGCTCGCGCAACAATCACCATTAGTTACGTATTTACTGCCTACACAATAAATTCGATAGTTACGCGTTAAAATTACGATCGTTTCAAGTCTATTAATCTTAACACGATCACGAGTCAACAGACAAAAACGCTATTCGCTTTGCCTGGTGTTGAGGGGACATGATTGCACGCAACACTACACAATATAGGTTACAAATCTACACTGTGCCCGTTCCATACTTGCACACACACACACATGCAAACAGGTTGCTTTGTTGTTGTTATTGAAAATCACAAAGACACAGGGCGTTAATAATAAATATCTGTGTCAACACTGAGCTATGTATCTGAAGTTATATCTGAACAAAAGTATTTTATCTTTTTCAATAATATTAATGTAGATTTATACGCTGTCTGCACGTATATAAGATGAGTACATAATTTTTTCGTTAATTGCTAAATCAATGTATAAAATAGATGAGAGAAAGATTCACTGCTGAGTTCTGTCTGGAACCGGCTCTGGCTTTGTGCGTGAATGTAATTGTTCAAGTTAGTTTTTTTCCGCATCCGTTCGTTCGTTGTTCCTCTAATTGTTCTTTCTGCTATTACTTTTTTGTAACACCGTCGCTTCACGTAAAATTACTATATTTTACTAGTGCGAGTTTGTAACGCTAAACGTCCGTGCACTTGATAGCTGCAACAGTTTAAAACATTTAAAAACGTTTTTATTTTTTCATGTAAAAAAAAGGCTGTGTAGCAATTTACTTGATCTGTTTTATTTATAATTAAACTAGAAGGAAATAATACCAGTCTAGATGCTTAATACATAGTATGAGTATGCTGTATGAATTATTATTTCTAAAATAAAATACAATTTCTTATTCAGTTATAAAATGATTAGATATAACCGGAAATACACGAGCATAGAATTTAATTTTAATTTGGCATATCACATAGCAATGTGTATAAAACCTTTTCATACATAGATAACATTTGCAAATGACACCGCAAAAGCAACCTCATCCCACTTAAAGTGTATAGACGAACGGTAAACGAAATTAAAATTCTTTAACATATGCTGCGTTATTGAATGTGTTATTGATTTTCTACTGGAATAATTGGCCAATAACAAACATTATCATTAGCGTATATCGTAATGATATATTCTGCGTTACGCGCTCCCGTGCATATGCGGAAGAGATCAGTATGCAAATTTGCATTTTCTCTGTAATCAAAATTTGAAAAAACAATTATCCTTTCACTCATTGTCCACGCACATGTTACAAACATCGTTTGCGGTTTTGTTCAAATGGATTTATACATGAAAACCGTTTCTACTACTGTACAGTAATCATTATTATTTCTACTTTTGTGTCATTTACAATCATTCTTCGCCATATGAAGCAGATATTCAATCACTGATTTGCATCCTAGATACAATGTAACTTGTCAGTGTTGTCTTATAAATGTATTTGGAGGAGCTGGGATTTGAACCCAGGACTTTCAGCATGCGAAGCAGACACTCTTCCACTGAGTTACACCCCCTTATATATAGGCATATTAACCCATAACTGAAATTAGTAAAATGGAGATATAAATAGTCAAATTTGTCCCATAAAAGTACTTGGAGGAGCTGGGATTTGAACCCAGGACTTTCAGCATGCGAAGCAGACACTCTACCACTGAGTTACACCCCCTTGCTTTACAATTAGAAAGGTGAATATATAAATTTATCATGCTGTTAGAAAATTATTTGGATGAGTTGTTAATTGAATAGTTTTTGCCTGTGTGCCATTTCTTTTCATTCCACATATACCAAAATACACAAATAAATTCAAATTAAGAAGTGAAATTAGACGTAATTAATTCTGGTATAGTCAGCAGTTAAACATAGAAACACTTGTATATATGTGTGTAAAACTTTCAAATGCACAAGTTCATCAATCATATCTACATGGAAATATGTAATCAGTAATATACAAATATGTTTATGGATGTTGGCCAACGCATCGAGGTGCGTACACTGTTAAATCATCATCATTATCATTTAATTTCGCTCGCCCCATGTGACTCCTGTGTGTTTTATGTTATCAATTAAAAACGTTAAATTTATCGCTGTAGCCGATACATAAATAATATATTTAAAACATGTGTTTCCATAGTGGTAAACTAAATATCAGTTTCTCCTTGTATCGGACATGAATGTTCCTATAGTACTAACCAACTATATTATTCATTATTGAATGCAGGTATTTTCCTTACAGAGAATCAGGTATAATATTTATAAATTGATTATATTTGGCAGTGGATAATATTCACACAGAGAGAGAGAGATAATAAATAATACAGAATACAGCATGGCTGTAGTCTATTGTTGATTGCGTTATGGTGAGCAAACACCGTGAAAGTGGCACGTTCCGATGTTAATCGCGTACACGGGGTCCATCTCCGTCAAGAGTCAGAGCTTGTTTCTGTTTGGAAAGTACCACGCCGATACATTTGTTAATTTATGTGCACTTCAGGTTACGTACGCGGAAGATGATCCTGTTTATCCATTTCAGATTAGCACGTACACGTTAGCTCTGAATATTTGTCAGCACACGATTTATGTACTTAATTAATTTAAATTCGTTTTCGTGAATACACCTTTGACTAACACGTTTTTATTGGCTGCTAATTTAACTTTCCTGTTTCAACTGTTACTATACGACCGTATATGTTTTTTTTATTTATCCGCTCTAATAGGTGATGCTCATCTTCAGCTTTGCTTTTTATTTTATTTTTCGTTAGAAATTATAATGGTAGAACTGCTTTTTAAAAAATGTGGTATGTAATTTCGTGAGAAGTATTTTTTATAAACTGTCAGGTGTGGCAACCGATTTTAATTTTCGTACGCAAAATTAATATGTGTTCGATTTCTAGAAAACGGGACCCAGATGAATAATGGGCTTCCTGAATACTAGATTTCCATTTATCTAGATTATTTTTTTATAGATTCATATGCGAGACATGTATTTTAATACCATTTTAAGTCTGGAGATAGTAAAGCAACTGATATCTACTTGTCGGTTAGCAAACTAATATATGTATAAACTATGTTGTATATTAAATGCATTCAAAAATTAAATTATGATCTTCTTTGAAGAGTTCCAGCCTGGAGCGAATCTTCAAAACTTTCTTGGCTATTTTTTTATATTTAAATGAGCTATTAGATAATATATCTAATAATTATTGTATTGGTTAATACAGTTTAGTAATAAATAATACCGAGAAATAAATATAATGTTACGACTTCTCCAGTAAATAATGAAGGAGATTCAAACAATGAATATCATGTTAAGGAATTTATGTTTTTAAAAAGTACCCGCAGTACATTTCTTTTGTTGACAAAGATGTTGTTTTATTTTCTTGAAATGGAATCTTTTAATTATCCACTCCTTTCATTTTAAGTTTCTCAGAAAAACTCGCACTTATAATTACCTATATCAGACAAGAAATCTGATGCGATATAAACACGAAGAAATTATAACCACATGCTGTCATAATTTAGGTTGACAATAAAGACAAAAGCAATACAACCTGGCAACACACGCAGCTAAATAACACAATAAATTTCATTAACATATCTTAACAACTTCAACTACCGCGCGCGGCAAATTATACCTACTTGTTACCGTACTTTCGAATTCCTGGACACTCGTCGCCCCGAGACACGTTTTATATGGCTTCTTTAACTCGCTTCATTGTTTCACATTCGGGTCAAGCCAGCATCGTTCTACTCGTTAAATCTGTTGTTTTCAAGATATCGATCATCTGCGGTTAGGATAAATCTTTTTACTTTCTTATACACAATACAAAGTATAGGAAAGATGGAAAAATCAGTACCGAGAATACTGTTTTAATGTTTTGCACGAGCCTCGAAATAATCCCATCTTTATTCGTTCTTGTACATACATAAAATTGCTTGGAGGAGCTGGGATTTGAACCCAGGACTTTCTGCATGCGAAGCAGACACTCTACCACTGAGTTACACCCCCTTGAAGTAAAAAATGAATATATAGAATTATGTATTTATAAAGTAAGTAGCTAGATGTCATCTAGAATTCTACAAGTATCGTAGTTTTATACTGTACTGTACGTACGGCTGTTTAGTAAATTCAACACATATATCGCAATACGTTCTTCCAGATTTCATCGCCTTACTTCGCCAAGATTCGCGATCACATCTCGGGCAATTCACATCTCGGCATTTCGATTGTAACTCGCTGATTGACAAGTGACGTTTAACCGGAACATTTGCCGACCGTGGCGCGCACTCAGCGTTCAATCAAGCGCGGTATCTTGATCCATAGAAATGCAACCGTGTTTTATACGGGGCCTAAGTCAGGGGAAAATAATGCGTAGGATAATGAGGAGAGTTGTGAGTGTGTGTATGTACGCCCGGTGTTCGATGTTTATCTTTACTCCCTGTGTGTGTGTGTGTGTGTTAGTTGTTTTAAATGCTGGGGAATTTTCTAGTTTTGTTGTTAGGTAAGACAACGGTTGGGTTGGTAAACGTGTCGCCTGGGAGTTTTTTTGTAAAAGTAATGATCCTCGTTTTGTGTTCTATAGAACGTACATATGTATTATAACGGACACACACATTCTAGTTCTATACTCTTATCAACAAGTAAGATTTTTTAATTATTTATCTCAGTATACCAGTTTTTCAAGCTCTTATCCGTTAATCATGTACATTTTTTATGAAAGTATTGCATTTCTATATATATTTTTTAATAATGTGTTCATTTTATTTTAGTACATGTTAGAATGCATTTAAAATATTTACAATTTATTCTTTTTGTATGTCACGTTCATTTTTTATATAACCTAACAAACTATTATTTTTAAACAATATAGCTATTCAATTAAGTTGATTTTAGTATTCTGTTTTCTCCGCTGTCAGTATGGATTGTGTAGCAGGTTGTACGACAAGTATTTCGTAATTACATAATCACAAGTATTTGTGCGTGTGTGTTGTCCAGCGGCCGGCGACCCCGTATATATGAAACTAGACCGGTTGAAACACACCTTAAACAATTGATTGTCCCCTACATCCGATCAAGAGTACTACATGTTACATGCATAGCTGTGTCTGTAATGTATCTGTGTGTATATTATTTACCTACGCGTATCTCAATTTATATACGTATGTGTGTGTGTGTGTGTGTGTGTGTGTCGACTATTTCTTCTTCGTTGTCTCCCTGTTGTTTAATACGCCAAACTACTTGCTCACACGCACTAAGATAAAAACAAAACTGTTCTCTTTAACTAAAATCTCTGTTACCACCGCTACAGATATAATGGACTAGAATCTTATCTGTACAGATCCGGACTAAAGATAATATTTAACGGTTACAACGGTAAATATTACTCATGGAAACTATTAGATTCTGCGTTCGTTGTGATTTCTTTAACACATTGTAAGAAAATATATAATAATTTATAGTTCTTGTAGAATTAAATGTTAATAATTAAAGAATATAAATATACAATACTCATTCTTTAAAGTATTAAAATATTACAAATATTTAGAACGAATAATACATAATTTAATAACATCTCCATGGTATATTCATGTTAACTAAGTGAACAATTATAGGCTAATAATATTCTAGAAAACTTTTATCAATTTTATAAACTAACAAACCTTTAGAACGAAAAAATAAGATAATATATATTTACCATTGGATTATTAATTACATTTACTAGTAAATAAACTTTTAATCCGACTCTGAGGTATTCCCCCTCTGTCACTCACTACTATATTTAATCCCTCTCCTGATGGAACCTGTCTCCTCTCGTCTCTTCCAATATTATCACCCGTACTTGCATGTGTTGTCCGAGCGCCAACCATCCGTGGAATGCGTCAAACAAGCTTTTATATGAAAACTCACCAATGACTCCATGTAGTGTATGTGTGTGTGTGTTTTGTTCTGTCTCTCTCACTCCTTGTACTGCCAGTGATACACTCCATGCCCGTATGTCGCTTGTAAAACTATAGTATTCGTTAACGATCACAATTACACTTTCTACCTGATTGTCCAGTCTGTTGTTCAGTCTCTTGTTATAGTGTTGTTACTGAACAACTCATATTAAATCCGTATAACATGTATCGTTTAGTTATATACCTTTAGTAAAATTTTTATTTGATTGTGAAGATATGTAGAAAGTTTCCTTGTAACTTTATATTTGTTGTAATATGACAGTTTTCTTATTACTTTAATAGTTACATAGTCACACTTTTGTAATCACATTAATATTATAAGCAAAACACAAATTATTCCGCACTATATATACAAATGTATCCATAGAATTTTAATAAATGAGTATAATGAAATATTATTTTGGATATAATAAATCCAGTGTTGCTCACTGCAGCTTGTTAAATGCAACTGACTGTGTGAATCTCTGTACGCACCCTCGAAGACCTGATCATTACGAATCGAGTATTCAAGCGTCGATTGTCTAGCGTCGCAGTGGGTACACCCTTATTTTGCACGGCGTCGGTAAGTACCTGACGCACTACCGTCATCCACTTCCTCCACCTCTACTTCGGTGTTGTTTATGGATGCAAGCGATGTCCGAAAGAATAAGTAAAAGCATTTGGGAACCAAACAGCTGTGCAAAGAGAACGGCAACAATGCCTGCTGTGGAGCGCACATAAAAACACCCTCTTATTCGAGAAAGGTAACACAATAACGCCAGTCACTTCTGGGACAATAGACCCTTCCATTGACAGAAGCGGAACACACAGTGGAACAGTGCAGAAACTAACCTAGGAGACGATGCGATCAATTTGGCTAACTGATTATATTATGATGACAATGACAACACTGCATTCGGAATGCATGCATGGAAGAGAAACGTGTGCGGATTTACAGACTAATGTAGGTTTATATCTGTACGATGTGTGTTTGTCTAACAGTCTTCCATGGATCTTACATACAAATAGAGAATTATATCCTGCACACATGAAGAATACTAGAACCATATCTTTCAACTAAACAATTACTATATAATTAAGTAAAATTACTTAATTCTCGCTCACATCCCTAACATTTACTTCAACTCCAAAATCCAACTTCTGCCGTGTAGTAGAATATTATATTTTCTCATTCAAATATACCATTTAACCTTAGTAAAAATAAAAAATCAGACTACAGACATAAATATGTTGTATTCTTCAATCAATGGTAGCATATCATTATATACAATCTATACTTTGTTTTCTGAATTGGTTTCGTGGAATGGTGCGTGTTAGTGGACGGAGGACTGTGCGCTGTGGTACCTAGCGCTCGGTTCAGTTGCTCGTTCACCTTTCCATGCTCGTGCTAATTACCCACGTTTCCCGAGGGCACTTAGTGGCCCAGTGATAAATACACGCGCCGGTCTGCGCCACCGTAAAAACGCTCGATCATTCAGCGCTCATAACTTTTATGAATGAAAGCGAAATGACGAAGCGATACCACATGAAACGCGGCCGCTCCATGGACAGAAGGACGAGCACGCGGCGCGAAATCTAGACACGATCTCCCCGGCACACACACGGGCACAGTACCGTATTGTATATGGAACATCAAGACTCCAGTATCACAGCGCATGACTTTATAAACTAATAATAAATGGAATCATATCGGGTGTAAATATATCTATGAAATATTTAGAGTACTAACTGATTTTTAAAAGAATTAGAATACGTTGAATTAGAACATTAACAATTAACATCAACAAAATGTATGCATTGTTTGATGTAAAATATACAATAACTATGGATGTTTATTATTTCAAGTTTCTATATATAAAATATAATTCATATTCAGACCAGCCCTTGGTCCAGTGGGCTGGTACTACACTGTACCGGCGACGGCGGCTGCGACGGGCACCGCAAGACACCCGTTCCGGCGCCAAGCTCGCGCCGTCGTGTGCATTCGCCTTATATAGCTGATAAATTGTATCGCGCTTGATTTACATCCCGCATTCTTCATGTAACAAAACGCGTTCGGGCATTTTTCAAATCGGCCCATAATTTTCCAACGCTACACAGTGGCGTACGTCGCTAACCGCACCCCGTACAAGTCCATTGATTATTGGACGAGCTGTTCTGGTCGGATGCGATATAGAATCGGATAGAGTGGTGGATAGGGCAGCGAGAATAGATAGATGCGCGCCGATGCCGGCCGACAACGATGGGAAACAAGTTGTTGTTGGCTCGCTCTCGCACCGAAGTCAATAAACTCGCGATGCACCTGCCGTAAGGTCAGCGCTTGTACAATAGCCGAGGCGAGCGAACACTCGCCGCGCCGTTCACCAGGCGAACACCGGCGCGCAAAGCGGACGCACACGGCCGCCGCACACCGCTCCGCTCCGCTCTGCGCGCGCGAACACTGACGACTTGTCCTGTCAAAAATTATCTCTAAACACGCATCAACCTAGAACAGGGTGTTTCACAACGAAAATTTTAAGTGTAATTGCAAATTACATATATAAATGGTTCAATCGAGTTCAATTATACTAGGCATTATTATTTCATTATACAGATTCATTGGACTCTATCATTCTTAACAAATATTTTAGAAAAACTCCTGGAGGAGCTGGTATGAGGAAGATTCCAATGAATTCATATTAGTAGAATGGAAATATATTCTGTCAAATTTGTGCCATAAAAGTACTTGGAGGAGCTGGGATTTGAACCCAGGACTTTCTGCATGCGAAGCAGACACTCTACCACTGAGTTACACCCCCTTATATATAAACATGATTGCAATGAATTCATACTAGTAGAATGGAAATATATTCTGTTAAATTTATCCCATAAAATTACTTGGAGGAGCTGGGATTTGAACCCAGGACTTTCAGCATGCGAAGCAGACACTCTACCACTGAGTTACACCCCCTTGCATACATACGCATTAAGTTATTTTATTGTCATTAAGTATATTCTAATACGTTGGTATATAAGTGTGGATTTCTAACCTTACTTACTGTTGTCAGCGGTGATGCGCATGTGCGTATTAAGTCACCACGCACATGCGCATGCGCGTCAATGTCCGCGCGAGTGTTGTGCGCGTACTTCATTATAATCAAATGGCAATTTGCAGCCATCACTGACTCGGTAGGTAGGTATGTAGAAATGTGCAGCGAGCGAGCTGGTCTGAATACATATTTTATTGGTTTATGAACGTACGTTGATCGGTATTAATTTTAACGAGTATAAAACCGTGTTCTCGCTTGAAATTCTACGTGAATGCAAATTAGATGTACATTAGATTAGCGCGCATGTGATTCTCGCTGCGACTTAGTACGACCTGCACGCGTTACTCGTATTGTATTTATTGTAGCGTGAGGCGAACGGCCTCTTTGCTACTAGTACACAATGTCGCACATATGTTAGTGTTCCCAGTGCCTGTCAATATTTCCACTAGCGGTACAATCAAATTAGTGTCAATGCACAAACTAGTTAATATCTAGGCATCAAACACATAAGCACGGGCCTCGTTACACACCATAATGACACAATCAATATTGACGCACGAGAAGACAGGTTTATTGTCACTTTTTAGTAAATTATAAATTAAATTTCAATATATAATCGGTAATAAAAGAAAGTGCTGAATCCTTCTACCTTATCAGACTATTAGAATAAAAAGATAACTGTGTCTGAAAATATAACAATATATATACATATAAGAGGCTACGGAAGCCGTGTATAGATTGGATGCTATATACTTTAGAAGTTTTCCTGTTGCCTAAGATCTCTATGTGGCGGTGTGTGTGTGTGTGTGCATGTCCATCTACTATACGGACAGGGAGGCAATTATACTTACTGAACGTGTATGTGCGTGTGTATGTATACGTATGTTCGTACATATCAGCCACGGATACCGTTCTCTATATCCAGTTCGCTGCTCTCCCTGACATTGTCTTGTCAGCATTGTGTTTCTTTTTGTATTAATTATTTTTTGTCTAATTCCTCATTCTGTACGGCTGTGGACGGCCACTGACTGACTGGTCAGTGCTTCGGCCTCCTATAGGAAACTTGTCCAACACCGTTAGACCCATTGTGTCATTTTATGTGCAGCACGCTACCAGCATTGTGTTACTCTAATTCAGTTGTTCCAAGGATGTAGACGTTCGTCTTATTTTTTTCACTCTTGTTTTATAACCTTTTTCATCTTACTTTTGTTTTGTCATAACTGATCAGAGATCTGAAGCAGTGTCTGGTTCAATGAGGTCATTTCAGTTCATATTTGATACATGTAATTACAACGGGAACTAGATCGTTTTTATGAAATGACTGAATACCTTTACAAGTAGCCGGTATATCAGATATTCTTGCCATTATCGTGTATAAAATAGATTAGATGGTCCGTTGTACAGATAACTGTAAGTATATGTGACAGATATTTAGATGTATGCATTCAGATCAGTCTCTCATTGTAGAAATGTCAATAAATAAATCATATTCCAGCATCGCGGTCGGCTTTCTATTCCGCATTTTAACCGGATCGAAGAGGTCTACGTTGCTTGTCGACTACACATACGCACTTGCATACACTGGCATGTATGAGCTGAGGATATATTCACTTACGTAGGAAGGAAGGTGGGCACACACAGTGGTGCTCTCTTAATGTCCATTCAATAAATGCGTGAAACCTGGTCTCCAGTTTCTCATGTTCACAAGCAGCAAATAAATAATTCTTTTCGTTGTAAAACACGTCCAGACAATGCTCACTTTGACGAACGACCAACGTTACAATGTCGCTAGTACCGCTTCTCTCTCTTTCTCTCTATTTCATCGACTTGGTTATTCTTCTTCTTCTTCTTGTATTCAATTCTGTAAAACTATCCTTACAATTTCGCCTGTATTATAGGTATACACATTCAATGTAACATTTATTATCAAACAACATAATGTTATTTTTACTTACTGCTATATACTTTTCTTTAGTATACAACAAATAAATCATCATTTTTCTCGCTCAACTTTCCCGTATCCCGAGTATGAAACGTTACATTCCAATCACGTCGGTAAAATGACAATACTTTTTACGGTACTAGTACTAGAACATTCACAGAGACAGAGACAATTTTCTTGTCTCCGACCATCAGCAAGTATTTTCTCCCGGTCGTGCGATTATCATCTGGTTCTTAGGCGAGCCACCACGTGGCATGTTTGTTCGTATCACCTATCAGTTCAGTGATGAACGATTCCACGGAAATATCACACAAGAGGCCATTAGAATTCATTAGAAACTGATGCAGCTCACTGCCGCGACAGAATAGGAATATGGCTGGGTGTTGTGTGAGCGAGTGAGACGCATGTTGAGTTATCTTTGAACATAGTTGGATAAAGTGGAGGAATGTTGTAAGACAACGGCTATCGAGAAATCCGGTCAAACCCGGGACAACGGTGGACTTTGTCTATAGACTTGTCGTACAGCGTTACATGTGGACTAATGCACACACAGTAATAATATGTAGTATTTACTGATCTGTGACTTACATAACAGCCATGCATACAGGGTTGCATACCAATCAGGCCACAAGAGATATTTTAATATATTATACAACTAGAAAGTCTTCATTCGTATTATTTTTATTATAAATGCAAATAAAAATGCTTTAATTTTGTAAAATTTTAATATTATAAAATAATATTTTTATTGACACAAGAAAATTCATATTAATAAATGAACATGGTACAGTATTTAAGAATTAATTACTCGATATCGTAAATATAAAATCTGTGTTAATTGGTTTTCCTATAAAATTATCCACAAAGAAAATTAATACGCGCATCACGTAGGTATATTCATTAAAAACATACTGCAACATATTCTGTACACATCTATTGAAGACACGCCCTGCAAAACATCTGCTTTTTTCCATTTCCTGCTCTCAGCGAATTACTAAAAAATATTACTTGTCACTAAGCACGGTGATTAAAAACATGAAGTAATAACTTCATCATAAGTACGTGAATTATTAAATTAGAATAATCTCAAATACAACTGTCAGTTATACAAAACAAAAGAAAAAAGAAAATCCACGGCCTGCTGTTTGCTGCTGACACTTGGAGAACCGTTGGTGTCATTAATATTAATGAAACGATTACAAAACAGAGCTCAGGGTGATCCCAGGCAACTATGACCAGAGCAGACTAGGATCCAGTAACTCACCTGTATAACGTTTAACGAGCCAAATTAACCAGACACCCGCTGATTCAATTAAAATTTAGTGTATGCTTAAGCACCTTTAAATCAACATTGTAACATCGTACGGGACGTGTAGATTGTCGAAGTGTGTTATACTGTAAGATGACAAACAGTGACGTAGACAAGAAGTTTTATTTCATATAAATAAGAACAATTTTTTGAAACCTGATTTTTTTATGCGAAAATGTGTGCAAATTTGAAAAATCGCCCTTTTAAAAAAAGTGTTAACAACACAACAATTTTCAACAAGAATAATAAAATTTAACTGCAGTGCATCCAAAACTTTCGTCAAAGAGTCAAAAAGAACATGTAAATAAATAATATACCTGCACTTTGCAGTTTTCAAACAAATAAGTGAAAAGTTTGTGTCATTTCCCTTGAGTATTCTTTTCTTCTAAATCAGTGCTAAAATACTTCTTATTTATTTGAAAGATTCTAAACAAATATCTGAAGAAAAATAAATAATACAATTAAAAATACATGTCCCGCCGGCGGTAAAAAATTTATGAACTATCAACATAATTAAACGAAACAATAGATTATAGCACCTTCTGTATAAATCTCGAGAGATTATTCATTCAGACGCTTGGAGTGAAATATACCGTGTTCTGATGTTAGATAAAGAATGAGACATGGGCGAGTGTTGCGCGGTGTGGCGCGACATTCTGTCCGGCCCCGGCGCGGTGGAGATGGGTCTCTCGGTTAGTGAAAGTTGTGTCCCCGGCGTTCTGTTAAACAATTCACCTGAGATGTGCGGCTCCGGTACGTAAATTAGCGTCACGGGGTGTACGTATGTTTACGAGCGCAACGATCACATTATGAGTTGTCGATTCTCATGCGAGCCTGGTACACACCAACACACCACTGCATCGCACTGTTTGTCTTTAATGTTTGTATGTTTGTTTGTACAAGTACAAGAGAGATAGATAAAAATGTATGTTCCAAAGAAAATAAGATATACTACAGTGGCGTGTATCCTTAAATAAAACAACGACATTCACTGAAGAACTGTTGTCGATGATTTGCAAAATACATAACGAATAAAATATAAACGATATTTTATTTAACTAACAGAGCAGTTTTCAGAACTACATGTCAAATATTACAGACAATTTAATGTAATTTTTATAATATGTTCAATAATATAAAAACAAGTTTTTTACGTTTTATTTCTAATACAAGGTTCAATTTTAATCTCGAAACGAACAATATCTAATTTCTCTAGTAGAACTAATGTTAATTAACAGGCAAACAAGGTAGTTTCCCTTTGATTTCGATTCGAGATTTAAATTGAACCTCGTCTCTAGAAATGCCGACATGAATGGTACAACTTCCGATCTGATATTAGAAAAATAATGTAATGGATATAAATTTCCCCAGACGGGCCGACGCTGGCTGTATATTGCCGCTCTTGGTGACTGTGTAGAGTACATGAAGAAGAAGCAACAACAATCTTCAGATGATGAGTTACCGGGGCCGAGGTCTGGTGTCGTGACGTGCACACACGGGACATAGATCAAACCACACGGTATGTACGCACGCTCAGTCCGCTGCGTGCAGCAGTGCTGTCGGTGTGTCTTGAGCCATTATTTCTAACCCCGCTTAACCGTCCTGCAATTACATGACGTACCAACAACTCACATAAACTAGACGAACACACTACCACCGCCACCGCCGCCCATATGCTGAACAGTACTTGTTTTATTCAAATTAAATGTCGTGCTGAACAAATGTAGAATCGGTCAAACCATAGCTAACTAAGACTACTGCATATCAGGTCATCCCGTGTATGTGCATTGGAACATTATACACTTTTAATAAATATTGACAAAACGTTAGTAGAATATTATGTGTGTTATATTCTTTTAACTTATTGTAAGTAAGAAATGATTACACTTAACTGAATATTACAACACATCTTGTTATATGGAAAGACTCTAAAATTATATAGTCTTTGTATAGAAAATTTCGTTTATTAATTTGAAACCACTAAAGAGAAATGTTAACACGTAATTCATGCGTGAAATAGTCGCGCTTGCATCCAATAATCATGCTAGATGCTTGCGTTTTACGGGCACTTAAACATTACCGTGGAAATATTCTCACGTTATTCGGTTACACACTCAAATAGGCGGTATTGCAATAAAGTCTTTTTTCTTTTTTTATACATATATAATCCATATTATAATCTCTGACTAGTTTCAGATATAAATACGTTTGAGAAGCACTGCACTAGGTTAAATTTCAATGTAAATATTATCAGTATAGTAGCTTACCCGGTAAACAAAACACGGATAAAAAAATGGAACCGGTTCAATGTTTCAACAGGCAAGATACCTGCCTGCACGATCGCTCAAATATGAATTACAGGTGTGGCGAGAGACTGCCGCTCCCGCACCATTAGTAATAGTTACCGTCGTTACCGGCCGAGCCGCCCTGTTAATTAATTAACCCGCCCGTGGGATATATCACACTGACGCGTGCACGTACACGCACACAGTCACAGCTAGTTGCCAACAGTTGTAACAACAAAATACACTCACACATCTCAGTAACCATAGCGGCCACTCTGTGCAACACGCAGAGCTCGTGATTTGTTGTGGGAATTACAAAAGTCTCCAATGTATAAACAAATTATTTACATACACCGAACAAAGATACATATTCCATGTTCTACAATTATCTACACAACAAGTAACATACTTTTTCTGCAGTTACATTAGATTATTAACAATGTCTACTATATGTAAAGACAGACATATGAAACTTTTATTACATGGAATATAACACACAATGAACATGATACCCACGTTACCAGTAATGGAAGAGAAGATTTAGTGAAATAGGAAGAAACTGCAATTACAATGTGCTGATATATACGAATTTATGTATTTGGCGATAATGATAATTATTTATAAAATACCGTTAATATTAACTACGTTTCATTTACTTAAAGAAATTTACACGTCAGTACCACCTGTATCCATTGCTTCTCCATTTCATCGTGCATTCCAACGAGTTTCCCTCATGCATTAACTCAGCATCACTCATCTTACCATTCTAACTTATGGCCGGTTTATTCCTCCACGTTCGCATACCTAGCAACAACTAAATAATAAAAAACACCATTCAACATCTATTCGGATGCATCCGAACAATAACAATGTATCAATATCACTTGCGTATAGATATACCGTACCAGTGGCGTACCAGAATTTACATATATACACAAACTTACAATAACGTAATGAGTCATTTTATCCATTCTTGACACTATATTTCGTTTGTTATTAACACAAATGTACAAGCTAGTTTTCTGTTTGTTTTATTTCATTTCATTTTATACACTAGGATTCAAATAAAATCTAGATCACAACAGTATAAATTTATTATTCGCATTTTTCTCGAGAACCTACTTGTAATAAAACATATTCATCCTCTACGCCAATGTATTTCATTGTAAGACGCGCGCGACTGCCCAGGCTGTTCCTCCGGAGATGTTGTAACGCGATACCTGCAGACATCGGTGTCTCGCATTAGCGCATGCCGCAGGGGTCCCTCGTCGAAGATGTTCCCCACCGCTGCCCTAGGGGGTTCTGTTCTCCGTTCTACTAAACCTGTTTCATCTGGTCATCCAACTCGGTTCCACAATATTCGGATATTTTCTCATTGTTTCACGCACGTTGTTATTCTGACACTGCATCTCTATATGTGTAATATGTAGAATCGTTGCAGTTCTACATCTCCTGCAATGTCGATGTAATGTTGTTGCTGCAATGTCGGTTCTGTGTCTTTGTCTATGGTGCTGATAGTGTTAGCGCGGCTCTGGCGCCTTTGGTAATAAAATGCTCTTTTGTCCGATGTCATTAATGTTTGTTCAACGATTAAGCGATGTTTGCGCAACGTGCAACGTTTTATGTTTTCAACAACCTGAATGTTCAGTGTTTCACTTTTCACTTTACGAACGGATAATAAATGTAACCGTGTAATCTATAAACTGTAAAACTGTTCACATGTAGAATGTACGATATGACAATAGACGAAAGTATGTACGTATAAACATCCGAGAATTAGATGAATGTGTACACCAACTTAACTATTGTTTTCTACAAAACTTCTCAGATTTGTTTTTATCTTGCAACAATTTTACATATGTATAATTAATATTTGTACACTTATTTCCTAACTAATAATTTTTCATTTAAGTTATGTAATGTTTAAGTTCACTACGTCGAGGCATTTCTGATTGAATCAAAATTTCATTAAACAACATAATGATTACACATTTAGATTAACACTTCTAATGAATTACGCACATACATACGTACAAATGTTTAAACTGGAAATTATAATAGAAAAATCAAACTCCGCTCGTAATAAAATTAATGACAACGTATATATATAGTAAAATGGTGTTACTATGAACATCTAAACGACATTTCTTGAAATCCAATCACATTTAGCCACAAATGTGGATGACGTAAGCCTGAAAATAAAACGCACATTAAAAAACAAAAATCGAAACAAAATTTTATCATGTCCAATCTGTTAAGAGCAAGAGGAAAAAGAAGGTTCATGGCCTTGGCAGAAAACAAACGGGACCCTGATCGTCGCATTTTATTATATTGTAAACGATAATTACACAGTGTGAGAACCAGCACCTGTACAGGTTAACAGAAGAAGATCGCTGTTGCCACAGCAACAGGCTGCGCGATGGAAAAGCTGACCAGTTCAAATTTTATTATTTTATAATGGTTTAGCGCGGAGAGAGATCATAGCTAAGAGGAAGTGTTAAATAGATTAGAATGACTAGTTTCATATGTACATTACAAGACTCGTATTGGATTATCTTAAAAGCATATTGCTTACATTGAATTCACATACTTGCTGGCTACATTCGACATGCGTCTATCTGTAGTAAAATTAACGTGAAATTATGTAAATTGTAAATTGAATTTGTTCACCGATTGATACTTCAATCATTTGTAAGCATATTCACCAGTAGCTTCAATTATCTTCAGAACATTATTCGTGTAATACCGATAGCAAAATGAATATATACATTACTTACACCTGAACATGATAAGATTTTACTGAAACGAATGCGAATAGTTCTTTTTAAACATGAAAACAGCTGTGTATAACATATATTATATAAATTATTAACCAAGAAACTATACCAAATTCATAATATAGAAATCTATTAATTACCATTTAAACCATTTTAGTTTATAACAGTAATTTGAGCAAAATTAGCAGGCGTGGAAATGAATTCAATTCCACAATTTTTTATCTAAACCATAAAAATCAGAATTCGGCTTTCTCTCAGAACCTACCCATTAATTACAAGTAACTTCAAATGAATTACGAACATTAAAATTCCAATCGGCAAAAATCATTAATTAAAATCGATTAATATTATCATCAAAATAAAGCCATAAAAAGTAGCGTTAGACAAAATATTTCACGCCTAAATTTGGAACTCACGTTCGCGTACCTATTAATAGATTAATCACGTTCTTTTTCGACATGAAGAGAACTGAGTACCGTTTTTCAGATCGTGGTAATTATTCGTGTTTTCGAACTGTGAAAAGGCAACAAAAATATAAAGATGTAGTCAACAATATAGCTTTTTATCCATAAGTTATAGAAGTACTACAGTTAGTATAGTGATAAACTGCTAATTGTATATTGTCTAAACTACAATGTTTTTCTAGAAACGTGACCAATCTTGTTAAACTTGTCAGTAGATCATTAGCAGCCTTTCATATCACACAATTTATTGTCAAATTGCCATTTAACTGGTAAACTTAACAAATATTTAAAATAATATATTCAAACGAATAATAAAATTATTCCTTCCATGTAATGTTCAGCGACCTATGCATATATTCTCATGACCCTATTGTAACATTTTTGTTATTCATTGTCTTTATTATCCGCTATTATTCTATATTTTATTTCCCATGTGTACAATATATAACTCTAGGGGAACATTTAAACATCCGTGTAATTGTTATTAAATGCACGATTAGAACAGAGTCCGCAATTAACGCCGGTATTATTGCGGTCTTAAATTATAATACAGCCGGGGTATAATACGCACAGGCATACATAGTTCGGCATAACGAACTCAAACTTGTAGCACTACACCAACTAACAATCATACAGCCGTACACGCATCTTTGTTTCATTAAATAAAACACAACCGAGGAATCTCTTGTAAAAGGTCAGCAGAATGAAACGCATATATTTTTACTTCTATACCAATGTTCGACAAATACCATCCTGTTCATATAAACATATATAGACATATACCATGCAGGTTCATGTGGGTTTTTAACGATGCATATAGAAATGTATATGCGTATCAGTGATCTTTGCCGCTTGTTTTATTTTATTGTGATCTGTTTGTCATAAGGAAGTACGAAGCGCGCTGGTTTTATTGTAGATGGCAGCAGTGCCGCTATCTTTTCCGTATTTGCAGATATGTATATATGTTTGTAATATATGTATATCATATGATTATTGAGCCAGTGTATAATCTGTTCAGCATGAACCAGTGCATATCTACACTTGCCGGTTTAATACATTCGTATTTATCTATTCCGATATGATAATTCTCCGACTTATAACTCTGTTGATATCTCGGATTAATATTAATAAATAACTTGCTTATATGATCTATGTGAACGTATTAAGTTTTATGTCAATCGACGAGTAACAAGTTCATTTCTAAATTGCGTTACAAAATCTATTTATACAAGTATTTTTCAACTGATTACGTATACTTTATATACAGTTAATTACGTGGAATATGTACATGAATTACATGTAAACATATATGAAACTGAACTGTATGTAGATGGTTAGTTAGTTACTTGATGAAATAATCTTTACTTCACAACCGACCAAATATAATTAATTCTTTTATCCACTTTACACGCTACGAGATGAAGAAACCGTTTTCAACTCATTTCATTAACTAGACAATTTATTGTAATTACAAACGCGATAGCACTGGTATTCTCTAACTTTCTAAGGCTCGGCGTTATCATACACCGACCTATGTATGTCTGTACAAGTGGACACTGGTTTCTAGAAACATTGTTTCCAGAAATAAACTCTCTTCTCCTCTAAACAAATATAAATAAATAATTCTATCCCATTGTTTTAATAAGAACACTGCATTATACATCTTTGTTATATTAAACTAAACAGTATTCTGTGTGATTATATTTATTTAGACATTTCCCATATTATATTGTGACCGGACAACACTTTTGAATACTAGTGTACAGATAGTAAATGCCGCCGATAATGAGATGACAATGCCTGTGATGTGGACACACGTAGCATCCACATGCCCTGTGAGATCGAATACTGAAGACACCACATAATAGGAATATTGTTTAAGATGCAAGCAATGATAACGAGGCCGGTTCTTGGTGTTTTTTTCTCCAACCGGCGTTTCCTTTGTAATCGAGATATTCAAGCAAGTTGTCAGTTTTACTCTTGTACATTGATTGAGTGGTTGAACGATAAAAATTTAAATTGACATCATATTACCTGACAGCCGAGCGAATAATATTATAAATGATGTATTAATTAAACTGCAACGAGTACAACTATATGCAAATTAGAAAAATTATTAGTATTGCATGCCTGAAACTTCTAACAGTATTTTAATTTTATTTTTTAAATATTCTTATTAATTTTCAACTATGTAGTAGAATGTGAAATAAACGTTTGATCTGTTGAAAAAACGAAAGATACTGTTGTGTGGAAAGTCAGATTATAAATAGCATGTCTTCATTGCTATTGAATTTCACCGATATACAAGGAGGTACATTACGTAGAATCTAGAGACTCTGGGCATTTTTATATTGCACAAAGTGACAGGTATTCCATCATCCGTAAGCTGGTACCTAGTCATCTGTATGCCCGCTATGCAATTGGATAATGTCAACTTGTCCTTGTTGTATATATATACGGGTATGCACGCGTGTGTGTGTGTGTGTGTGCGTTGACGGGTGCTCTGTTTATGTTCTCTCCCACAGAAGTTGTGGAAAAACTCCAAAAGAAATGAACTATAGCCATCGTTACGCCATCAGAATCGAGCACCGCGCGACAACCGGCATGTAGTATCCAGTAACGCGGCGGGCATACCTGATGAACCGCGGTTATAACCTATATAGCAAACCAAGTACTTGCAAACACCACTACTATATCTGTGGAAAATATATAGGTAAACATTTACTTTTCATATTTAATATACCTATAGAAAATTATAGTTTAATAAAATAAATTGTTCATATACACTCGATTAAATAAATTCATTAGTACTTATACATTCCATACAATGAAATATGTTTGCCACTATAGTACATTTACTGATTAGTAGCTATGTCCGGATTAACAAAAAAAACAGTTTCAAGAATAAAAGGTAGACAAATGATAGTGTTGAATAAGTAGATAATTCTATATAGAGTCTGCAAGCATTAGTCTGGTCATGCATATTGACGTCGGCTCCCGGATTCACCTTTGTCCTCCAGCAGACTCGCCTCTTTTCATTGCCTTGCCAACTATATAAATCATCCTTCCATCTCCCTCGTTCTCTCTATGAGAGATGTACGTTTCTTTTCTACCATTGTTGTTACAAAATGTGATTCTTCTATTCTCACCAGATGGGTCTGCTCACCCCTTCTGCCATGAGTTCTTTGTTGTTCCTGTTTGGTCACGTTACCGCTGTTGTTACCGATGTTTCTTTGTTGATGCTGTTACTTTATTGACGATGGATGCCATTGCCATACACAGGAGTTAAGAATGATTACGCGGTTGAGGTTAGGTTATTTTATGAATGGCTTGTTAATGATCACAGAAGTTTTGTCGGAAAATAAATGATTATGATACAAGTATTATTTATAGATGTAAGCACTGTATGTATACCCATTATTACACAATATCTTTTTAGCATAGGCCGATATGTTACTTCGATATATTATATGTATAGACAAGTGATAAGATATTTACATTAAACAACGTCAGTGCAGTAATTCATTTCGTAGGAAGTGGCTCTGGAAGGAAGTTCGGTTTAGGTCGGCTCTTTTTATTTATGTCTTATACATCACTGTGCGTCTATTGTGGTTAAAATAAAACTGATAAACTTTTCGTCTAAACATTCTGTTTCCCATGAATAGAAAATGTCTATGATTCTTAATAGTTTATTTATATTATTTATACTGACTTTTATATTATATCTCATCAGTATGTTAAATCTCTATATTTTATTGCATGAGTAATATTTTTGAAGTAACGTGTCCGTTATAGATAGGAATGTGATTTTGAAATATTCGACTTTCATCAATATTTAAGATGATAGGCAACACAGTCATAAATATAAATTTGCAACTTTCATAATCGAAATCGAACATTTACTAAATGTGAAAAAAATGGTGCAATGCAATAAAAGAATAAAATGTTCAGTGAGAGGAACCGTTTTATTAAATTTATTATACACATATATTAAGAACATATATTTATATCTTATATTTTGGATAGTCTAACCATTAAGGCGTGATATTTAAAGCAATTCTATTGCTTCATCAAAACTATTAACATCTGACAAAAACATGTGGATATATTTTCTTTTTTACTTTCGAAGAAGATCAGGGCATCCATCAAGATGTTCACATTAATTACACACATATATAAAAAAATCACTTTCAATAATAATGAATCAACATTTTTGAAAAGTGTCAAAATATTCCGGATATACAAAATAGAACAAGTTCTTCTTCATAAAAAAACATGTGCAAGTTAAAACTTGTTCGTTGTATATTTATATGTAAAATAAATTCCATTTCAGTATGAATAATTTAACTAAATATAATGTGAATTATTTATGAAATAAGAGAGGTCACTAGTAATGAAATACACACGGTGCGTTAATATAATCGTGATGATGATTTGCACAATCGATAATGTTCATATAATTGCTACTTAACATCTTACAAAGAATACATCTACAATTCTACTCGATTGTTCAACAAATGCATTAAGCACTCTTCTATTCTTCGCTATTAAATATTGATCACGTTTGTAATATATCATTGTCACATAGGTAACCTTGCATTCTAAATATGAAGAACAAAAAACCATGAACAAATTGTTTATTGTAATAATTTGTATTTTCTTTGCAAGTTTACCATAGTGCTGTATAAAGTTTCATAATTACTAATATACGTATATACAAGTATATTCTATGTACTATGTACATATATGTGTGTGTGTGTCTGTGTTTGGATATAGTGTTTGGCCACCTGTGATCTTTAGCACCTGAACGTTCGTCGTTCATTTAGGATTTATTAAGATAGTGTTTTGAAACCACAGACGTGCCTATTTAATCTCCGTCTAGTGAATAGCCTGCTATTAATATTTCAAGCGTGTATTATCTACGAATTACAGGGGCCCGCACATCATACTTTTGCGCGCACACCAACCACACCACGTATAACAGGATACATTACAGTTTCTTTCCAAAATTATTTATAACTTTTTCACACGCATCGTGTTAATTGAAGAACAAATTTAATTTATTTTATACATCGTAATTTATAATTAAACAAGAACAAATTTTCTTGAAATAGATATATAAAACATGTTGAATACAT
>JAGJTL010001381.1:2462943-2473694 GCA_022063505.1 Calosoma granatense
CTCTGTTGTCTTAGTAGTAAATTAAGAAATTACCTTCACTTCATCGTAACAGCCGCTTTCTGTTTTTCTCTGAAAATCAAGTGAAATATTATAAATTAATAACTGTAACACCGTATTGCTTTTAAAAAATAATATGATGAAATATAAATAACTAATCAATAATAAAATGAATTAAACACATATACATATTAAAATTCAACTTTCTCAATATAGTATTTATTTGAAGTATTACAAAACAGTGCTAATTAGTATTTAATTTATATTGCTACCACCGTTTTAAACGTTAATAAATGCTTAATTATACTACCCCGGGTAACTGGGATGTAGCGTGTACTGTTCTATTTATTTGATTATTTATTTACGTACCGTTTGCAAAGATACACCACGTATGTCGTACACTGGTGCATTCCTTTTGTATTTCTTGACAATTGAGAAAATTATAATAATAAATATAATTAAACCGAGAAATGCAAGACATATAATTTTCCATATGTTATCATTGTCCGTTTCTGATTTATTTGAATTAACTTTTTTATCTTTATTATTTTCATTATTCATGTCCATGGTTGTGTTGTTTGTTTTCATATTGACACAGTACAAATCACTGGATTTGAATTTATCCCAGGAGATATTTTGCATTCTATATGGTCCTGCACACTTCGGAATATAACTGTATGACTGTATAAACGGATCATTCTCCCAGATATTATAAAGATACTTTAGACGGCAATCACAGATCCATAAATTATTATATAACGACAGAAGTGAGACGTTTCGTAAACCAGCTATTGTCTCATTATGTAGATACTGTAGTTTGTTTTCTCCTAAATACACTTCCTGTAGTACATTATTACTTGGAAATGCATACTGTCCAATGTGTGTTATCAAATTATGTTTCAAAGTAAGAAACTCCAGTTTTATTAAAGAGTAAAACAAGCCATTATCTAAACTGGAAAGTTGATTCCACTCCAACCAAAGCTTTTGCAGATTTGTCGTTCTTAGAAAACATTCACTGTCTATATTCTGTAACATGTTATACGACATACTCAGTTCTCGCAGATTCACTAGATTTGAAAATAACTCTCGATGTATATGAGTGATTTTATTTTCTTTAAGATATAATTTGGAAAGTTTAGTTAAATTCTGAAAAATATTTTTATCTAAATTCCTAATATCATTGTGTGTTAACGATAAGAATGTTAGTTCCAGTGAATATTGAAATGTACCAACAACCAAATATACCAATTCATTTCTTGATACGTCAAATTGTTTTAGTTTAGTCATATTTTTCAGTGAGTCTTTGTCGATACTTTTAATTCCACAATTGTTTAGTTTTACGACTAACGTGTCTGGACCAGTATCATTCTGGAATAATGCACTTGTAACTGTACGTATTTCTACGAAATTCACTTGATAACTTTCAGTAGCACATATCCACGGAATCAATGTATTAATGGTTAATAAACAATATACTACACTCAACAACATCATCGTACGTCTTCTCGTACACAGTGTTATAAATATATTAAATTATTTTCCTTCATATTCACAACAGTATACAACTTTTGTCTCTAGAACAGGATGTGCGGTTATTCCATTTAACCATATGCGTCACTTTTTCGTCATGAACCTTTTCCTACTCGGAATAAACAAATGCCTTCGCGTATATTATTTGATATAGATGTTTTTTTCTAAAATGTTAAAATGTTAATAAAGACTTTCATATACATCCGCATATCACATTTATATAAAACAATTCCAAACTATGAATAAAATTAAGAAAATTTATGCTATTTTGTCTGTATATTAATATTAATAACTATAATAACTAAACCTGGTGGAATTTGTAGAAATATAATAGTAATAAAATAAACCGCCATTTCTAAGCATAACAAATGGATATGATTATGTAAATATTGGTTAAACTTATAAGTACTTTAGCTTACGTATTGCAAATTTACAATGAAATAATTTAACAGAATTGAAAACAAACACTTGTCATACAGGTTTCTGAACAAATTATTGGTAGATGAAATTTACTTTGATTTGTGTATCAATAGTTTAAATAATTAATTTATTTATAAACTATAAACAAGATATACATATAGTATGTAGTGTATGAAACATTGTGTATTCTAAAGGCAATAACTGAAATGGTAGTTATTTGTTTATAAACCGAGGCTTCAAGTATCCGTCTTCATCCACGCTTGCCTTCCTGAATTTCTTCAATTCATCATACAGCGCAGCTTTCAAAGTAACCGCGTTTTCTGGCAACTAAACAAATATGTATGAATAATAAATGAAATTATTGAAATTCTTATTAAATTGAAATGAAGAATAAAAATTAATTTTTATTGACTCAAAATTCGTTTAGACATTGATTAATAATAATTTAAAATTATTCATTAGTTAATTAAGAAAGTACCTTTAGTTCATCATAGACACAAGTATTTCTTTCTGCTACAATTTCAGGTGTTGACTGAAAATGAAAACATTTGAAATTAATTACAGTATGTACCTATATGTATTAATTATAATTCGGGGATTATACAATGAAATTAATTTTTCATTAAAAAAAATAGTGTTGTACTGTATTATAAATGATCATAATTATTAGTAAATTACCTTTACTTCATCATAACAGCTGCTTTCTGGTTTCGTCTGAAAATCAAGTAAAATATTATAAATTAATAATTGTGACATTGTATTGTTTTAAAAAATAATGTCATGAGCAATCAATAATAAGTTGAATTAAATACACTATTTTTAAAGTTAATAAATGCTTAAATATACTATCCCAGGTAACTAGAATATAATGTGTGTAATTGTATTTATTTTATTCTATATTTACGTACCGTTCGCAAAGATATATCCGGTATATCATACACTGGTGTATTCCTTTTGCATTTCTTCACAATTAATAGAACTATAATAATGAATATAATTAAAGCGAGAAACGTAACTGATGCAAGATATACAATTTTCCATATTTTCTCACTGTTTATTTCTGATTTACTTAAATTAATTTTTAAAATAAACTCTTTTTCCACTGTGGGCCAATCAGTAAATTGGCATTTGTATATTTCTTCATCGTCAGTATTTGTCATTATTTTATTAGAATTATATACTGTATTATTATCATATATTTTGGAGCGTATGTTAGTATAATGACCTTGAAATTTGTCTTGGCTCGTTTCACATGTAAAAGGGATATTTTCAACAAAGAAACCCTCACAATTAGAATTGTTTTTTTGATCTTCATTATCCATGTCCATGGTTGTGCTGTTTGTTGTTGTGGTGTCTGTTTTCATATGAACACAGTACAAGAGATCACTGGGTGTTAAGTCCTTCCAAGAGATATTTTGCACATTAGACGGTCCTGCACACCTCGGAATAAGATAATCAACGTGATTCATCCAGATATTATAGAGATTCACTAGACGACAATCACAGATCCATGAATTTTTATATAACGACAGATGAATGACGTTTCGTAAACTATCTATTGTCTCATTATGTAGATACTGCAGTCTGTTATCTCCTAAATACACTTCCTTTAATTTACTGTTACCTGGAAATGCATTCTGTCCAATATGTGTTATCAAATTATTTCCCAAATGTAGAAACTCCAGTTTTATTAAATAGTAAAACAAGCCATTATCTAAATTGGAAAGTTGATTCTGTGCCAACCAAAGCTTTTGCAGATTTGTCGTTCTTAGGAAACATTCACTGTCTATATTTTGTAAAATATTGTACGACATACTCAATTCTCGCAGATTCACCAGATTTGAAAATAAATCTCGATCTATATGAGATATTCTATTTTGTGTTAGATATAATTTGGTAAGTTTAGTTAAATTCTGAAATATATTTTTATCTAAATACTTAAGATAATTGTGTGATAACGATAAGAATGTTAGTTCCAATGAATATTGAAATGTACCAACAACCAAATATTCCAATTCATTTCTTGATACGTCAAATTGCTTTAGTTTAGTCATATTTTTCAGTGAGTCTTTATCGATACTTTTAATTCCACAATTTTTTAGTTTTACATATAACGTGTCTGGACCAGTATCATTCTGGAATAATGCACTTGTAACTGTACGTATTTCTGTGAAATTCACTTGATAACTTTCAGTTGCACATATCCACGGCATCAATGTATTAATGGTTAAAAAACAATATACTACACTCAGCAATATCATCGTACGTCTTCTCGTACACAGTGTTATAAATATATTAAATTATTTTCCTTCATATTCACAACAGCATATACCTTTTGTCTCTAGAACAGGATGTGCGGTTATTCCATTTAACCATATTCGTCACTTTTTCCTCATGAAACATGCGACGCCATACATTTCCTACTCTAAAGAAGCAAATGCCTTCGCGTATATCATTTGAAATAGATGTTGGTTTTTTTTCTAAAAAGCAGTTTATATCTACATATGAATAAAGATTTTCAGGTAGATCCACATATCACATTTTTATAACACATTAACGTTCCAAACTATGAATAAAATTAATAAAATTTATGCCATGTTGTCTGTATATTAATACTAATAAGTTTAGCATAAAACCTTGTGGAATTTGTAGAAATATAATAGTTATAAATAATCATTTATGTTCTATTTTATTTGTCCGATATACTGGAGACTCCAGATGAAACGGTCACACGTTGCAAAACGAGTCCATGTTTAGTTCTCACACTCAGTCTTGTAGTTTCATGTTTGGTAGATGTTTTCATTGGACAGGAGAATAATTTCGCGCAACATTGACAACTTTATTAAGACAGTGTGGAACTAATCTGCTAGTTGTGTGCGTCTCGTGTGCTTGCATTGTGCCATCTTCTATTCCCCCTAATGCGATTCGCTACTGAACTCTGTGTGTGTCGACCCAGGTGTCCATAATTCATGAACACGCATGATAATGTCACACTGGCCCCCTTCACAAAAGCAACGTACACATTCAAGAAAAGCTCATACAATAGCCAACTGTAATCTTCTTTGCTTCTGCTACCGTGATTCAATAATATCTTTATCATATGGTGAACTTAACTATTTCAAATAGAAAATTAAATAATAACAATCGGTAACATATAACTTTGAAGCCTTTCAAATATATTTATTATTTATATATCACAAGTATTAATTCTAATATTTCTTTTACATATTACATTTATCTACTTGAGAATGAAAGGAAAAAACAAAACTTGTATTACATCCAGTTAGAATTACAGCACACTGAATGATATAAAATCGCACTGTAAAACAATAGGCTAACGACGCCACCCAATCCCGGCGCATCGACGCTGGTAAACGATGCAATTGTGCGCCGAGTGGGCGCGTCCAGTGGATCGACAATGGGCCACCCCCGCACCGTTTGTTGGCCCGTATTGGGGCTGTGACGACGGCGCCGGTACAATAGCAAAGCGCCGAACAATAGTGTATTGTGTGCGGGTGCGCAGAGTCCCGGTTGGTGGCCTGTGCGGTGCGGGTGTGGCCTGTCGTATACCACACACAACAATAGCGCACTCCAGTGAACAACGGGTGGGCGGATGCAGTATTGTTCCAATGGAGGTGGACAATAAAATCCTCAACAGAACCTAGAAACGTCTAAGCTTAAAGTGAGATATCTGATATTATAATATAACAATATATTCATTCATTTCGAATTTTACGATCTAGTTTTGATATAGTTTATAAATATTTTTGTATAGAATTCTACATGTTCTTTTGATATGGACGCCGTAGTAATTCTCTTTTAAGTTCACACAAGTATTTTTAAAAGTATGATATTATAACAATTTACTAAATGAATATTAACAACTATTTCATCAGTTCAGTTACAATGAAATTTTATTTAATTCATTTCGAAGTTGCTGTTTTTGACAAGACATTTTACTTCTTATTTTGAATAAACGTATTACTTAAAAGATTCCTGACTTCCTATTTAGCAATTATTACTGAAGTTTGAACTTGCAAGAATGTTTAATATGTAAATATAATTGATTAACGTAGAACCCGTTATTTATCACCTTACAATGATAATTTCAAGTGTTTTACAGTGCAAGATGTAATGTCCTTTTTAGAAATAAATTTAAGAACTACATGTACAAGTACGAATAATTAATCACTTTGCAAATACAAGATTTCTCTACTCACGAATATAACATAAATCAGTAACAAACAATATTAATCCATAAAATAATTTCCATCATTCTGTGTTTATAGCACAGAGTTGGACTGGTCAGAATGTCCTGTTTCATCAATACCGGGAACAGCTGTATTATTAGTAAATCAATACTTGCTGTTATGATACACATATTATCGTTACGTAATTTTATTAATAAATGTGCTATAAATCGTGGTTTAATTGAAATTCATTGATGTTATTTTCCAGTACAACCCTGTTGTAACTGGAAGCCGGTTCTAACGAACATGAAATTTTAAATTGCAAACAGCGATTATAACACACTGTCTATTGCAAAACGTTATTCCATCGTATCATTCCTTCATTTTATACATCACAGTAAATAACAAAAAATACTATAAACTTACTTATGGAATAATTATCAACCAATTGGAATCTAACGTAGTATTCCTTAAAACTGAATCTGCAGTTCGTTTTCTAATAGTTATTCATTTGATTATGTTTGTTTTATAAACCAAAATAGTTTTCTCAGCTTTATGTAAAATAAATAGCTAATTTATAATTACTATATCAGTTATGTTATTGGTTAGTAATAATGCATTTCGTTTTATGATATTACATTGTCAGTATTGATTAGGTATATTATAACAGAGGCGTTTGAATCTGTTCGATATATTGTGTTATATGCTGCCATCTTTATGAAGTATAGCGAACTGTATTGCAATAGTCGGGTGAGTTTGTGTATGGTGTCTACATCTAACCAGCTGGTTTAAAAATTAGTTCTAAATCTCCCATATTTTATAATTAAGTCAAATATCAAATTTATCAGTTCGTCCACTGAATATCATGTGTATAAAAAATATGTCCGGTAGCAATTCAGTCACCAGAGCTGATAAAATACTGTATGCACTGAAGGAAATAGATTTTAATACTGAACTATTTAGCTATTCGCAACATTTTTCTTTACAAATAATTGTTATAGTATAAAATATTAAGTCAAAGCTAGTTACAAGAATTTAAATTAGTGTATACATAAATTTTTAGTTTATTCTTCCTAGGGCATCTGTTGAAATGATATAGTGTCATCTGTACTCCGTCTTACATAATTAGGACTAGTTAGGACATGTAGAACACGCTATCCTTGAACATTCTAAATACTAGTCTTCTACCTTACCGACGCTATGTAGTGTTAGCCAATAGAAATGGTTATGAAGTTAGAGAATAGAGTGCGACACATCTACAGTTGTAGTTTCTCGATTCTAGATGGCAGCTGTTGTATTATAAATGTAAGTTAGCTAACTTCTGTTTTTTTAAAATTTAATTTGTTTAATTATCCTTAATTATCCTTAATGATTTATCTCCGCTTAATAATAGTTACGCCACTGTAAGTAAGTTGTACAACTATTGTAATTACTTATTTAATATATAAATTTACTAGAATATTTGTGCATGAAATAATTATCTTATTAGATTTGTTTACCATTTCAACAGAGCAAATAAATAATAAATTTAGAATAAATAATATTCTAAATAAAGGTTATATCGGTAATTAAACAAATAAATATATAAACTAGATTTATTAATGTCGTAATAAATTAAACTGGTTATATCTGCAAAGTTTAGATATGAATTGCGTATATACGAATATAGTTAGAAGGCCCGGTAGCTAGTAGCTTTGGTCTGAAAAGAGAATACTGTCGACTGGAAAGTAAAGAAAAATCGCCATTTGATTTTTTCCAGTGCCTTCAGTCAGCGTAACATACTGCGTTTGGCCCGGCCTCATCTATCTCTCTCGGTCGACCGGTACACGTCCTTCCGCTACATTTACCGTTTCCTACAAACACGCACCACCCAGGATAACAATGTGCTGCTTGTACAAACGCGAGAATTTTCAACTGTGAACATTCGTTACTTGTTTTATATTTGTTTTTGTTTACAAAAATAAATTTATATATCTCTATTCGATACAAAGGTTCTATATTCATCTACATTCACGAAATGTCAAATCAAATTGTAAATGAACAACCCTGCTATATTTATTATAAATAATCTTAATATGTTGTACAAGTATTATCAGTCGTATTTATACATAAATTACTGTTTATTATTACAACATATGTGTAATTATATTAGGGTAGAGGGGGCGCGTTTGCTAAATCACTTGTGACATTCAACATTATTTGATAGATTGCAAGTAGCAAATGCAAGTGATATTCGTGTAGCTCTCTCCACGGCGTTTAGTGATTGCAAAATGAGACGGAAAAATCGCGAGCTCGTTTACACAGAATTGGTTCAGAATTTTACAGATCACTTCACCGACAAGCAATGCTGATTATCCTACAGCTCACTGTATGCAAAATGTGTGTGTATATGTACGGATATGGGTGAGGTTGGTCGGGGATGAGGTGGCAGAAACATCTGTATCATTTGCTGTGATAAATTACTGTATGTAAGTACTAATGGTCTCACTGAAAGAGGCTATGCTTCTGATTTTACATCACTATTCTACATAACATGTGAAAAATTGCTTATGTAAATGGAACATAACCTAACTAATACAATGATTAATTTAAAACTCACAAAAAAGTGGCATTTTACACAGCTGTATAGAAGCGAAATATTAATAAAAGCAAAAATATATTAACAAAACTCCAGGTTATCAATACTAGAAGAGGTAAAATTTTTATTAGTGATTCCGAACGTTAAAATAGAATATTTATGTCATTACATGACAGTTATAGAGGTAGAATACGTACAGAATTATTTGTATAGGACTCTGTATTAGAACATCTGCCTAGTATTTAATCATTTAGTAATGGTTTAACATTCTTTGTATCAACACAGATATCTCCGCTCAGATTACTAGTGTTTACTCGTAGTTTTCACGGATTGACAAAGAGGGACACATTAGCCGATACGTGTACAGCACGTGACATTATTGAAATATTGTGTCGCCATCGGCCTTACATTAGCGAACGGTCGACAAGATATACACACTGTTCAAGGAATCGTTGAAGTAAAAACTACAGAGTAAACACGGACGGTGTTGTTTATTTCTTTGCTTCACGTGTCGCTGATCAGCATGAATAAGCCGAGGATATATCGGGCCGGCAGCTGTCCTTACACGCACGGCCAAGAAAACCCGGCCATCGACAGTAAATCACAAGACACAAAATGTAAAAATATTGCGACATTCACGGACAGATACATCTTTGATGTTTCCATTTATATGTAACAATGTACCTTTTACAAGAGGCTTTCTCCTACTCAAGTAGAAAGGTTCTTGAACAGTATCTATTCACACTTTTATAATTCTTCTTTAGTGGATACCATGCATATTTTATAAAACTTATACTGATCTAAATATCAATTTAAAATAACGGAAAATCTCTGATTCTATTTATAACATAATTCAACTTTTAAGATATTTTGATAGAAATATGAATAAATTTTTATAAAAAAGCCAACATATTTTCAAACTTAGATAGTGATTTCATCCGTTACAAATGAGAAGATCAGAAATGAAAGATTTGTTTATCACATGTACGTGTATATCTTCCATCTCTGAAATCTACCTTTCTAAGCCTGTGTCTGCTTCGATAGTTTTAAAAGCTCCTCTGAGATTATTACTTCTTTTTTGCAGGACCCTTTGTTCGGGTTTTTTTTTATTTCGCCTCCACATGTACATGTGCGATGAGTCGGTAGGTCGGATTCACTACAATGAAGCAGGCGCGATGAAAACTGGCATTATTCATGTGCAGTGTGACGGAATTAACGTGCGCCCTCTCACAGACAGACCATTCCTTTTTTGAGGTTAGATTCAACCAGCTGGTTACACTTTGTCCATCATTATATTCTCCGAGGGAAAATATTAAGAACTGTAGAGTAAGTTATTGGCAAACCTACTACAATTAACTAGATTGGCCAACGCAAATCCATGTCTTCTTTACAGATATACACTTCACATTTGATCTGGTAGGTTATGTTATAATATTCGTAGTATATTTCAAAATTAACAAACCAGTTATACTTTATGTTTAAATAATTATATTTATATAATATATTTCATACTGAAATGTAATAAATTTTCAACATTCTACATAACAAATTAATTGATATCATTGCAAAAATCAGTAATCAGATTTTCTATTATCTCATCACAGACAAGTAGCGTCCGTTACAGACATGGCTGATGAGTCTCAGCGTCGATTCCTGCTGGTGACGATGATGGATGTTTATCACGCATCCGCCAACGTCAGACTGACTGTGCGGTCATTGCACACCGCTCTTGTGTCTGTCCATTACTGCATCAGTACGGGAATTACATGAAATAAAAATACGAGTATGTTATTAATTATCATAAAATTGTATTTCTCTCGTAATGGATATTTTTAAAATATTTTTCCAAATGGATATGGAATTCAAAAAAGCATTTTCAATTAAGAAAGATATGTAAACGAAGTATTATATTTAATTACTGGCTTGTAATCTGTGTTTGTACGTGTATTATTTTCATGATATATTCAATAACTTTTTTTCATATTCAAACGAAGAGTCTTACTTCCATTTGTTAAACTTGCTCATTACAACAAGTA
>JAGJTL010001381.1:2473751-2491523 GCA_022063505.1 Calosoma granatense
ATATATATATATATATTGTTGAATTGGAGGCGATTCCAATTCCGCGGGCTTGTCAGACACACGGGGAACATTCGTCTCCGGCACCGGCTGTCCAAATGAACTTCCCTAAAACGAGATGCGTCCATTCGTGACAAATCCACCATGTAATCCGACGCACACTGTCCCGGTATTGCGTATGTGTACCCTGCTTTTTCTATCCCAGCTCACCCTCGTGCCCTACCACATTTCACCCAGCCAATGGGGCCCACTTCACCATCATCACAATAACACCACAATTCGCAAATTTTTTTAGAATTTTTTTTTTTATTTATCCTTAGGTAACAATAGTTTTTCATTATAGAGAATGGAAAGTGGTTGAAAATAATTATCTATAACGTTAATATACTAATTAAAATACGACGAATAATTACAACACACTATTATTTATATTACATATTTTGTAGACTTTTTCTAACTCTCTATTTCAATTGCAATATAATTACTTATGTAGGTTTTATTTACAATTTTATTTCATATTCCTAAAAAAACTTTATGATGCTGCCTTTTTCTTCAAAAATGGGTAATTGCATAATATAAGGATTCTCATCTGTTCAAGTATCTATCTTGCATCATAGCTGTTTGCATTTTTCCAATAGAAGTTTTTGCAACTATAGGATAGAGCACGAGTCGCCCCTGGGGGTTGTTCGGTTGTTCACGCTCCAAGTGCTTCTGCACTCAGTAACTGGTTTAAGCTAACCCACTGTAGTTTGCTTAATTCTGGCCGCATTGATATCACTGACAGATGTGTCCGAAATTGCGATTGTATTACTTCTTTTTGCGTTCCACATACATCATACCCAAAAGTCCCTCAAGCCCCTGTGCCCTCCTGCCCCTCCTCGGGCCCCATCGGCAACGGCCGTCTCTGATCCCATTGTGTGGTTCTTCCGCTTGAGTTGACCACGCAGACTAACGTAATTGTAAATTCATTTCGCTTGTAAATGAAATTATTTTAATTTGTTCGCAATTGAATCACCCAGATTTTGCGGTTCTTTTGGTGTCACGAAACATGGTCGGCATTTTTCGTTTATAGTAAATATGTATAAGAGTAATAAGCATGCTGTGCAGACAATTGTTATTCCATTGATTTGGTTAGATATTTGCCGAAATAAAATCAGTGTATAATGTTTTAGTTGAATACTCGTCCTAAGAGTTTGTCGTTATGCTAATAATATGTATTTTGCATAAGATACTGCACACCAAATCAAAAAGTAACTTCACTCCTTAACAGTATATTCTACTTAATTCAAACATTATCTAGTATTTTAGAACATGTATCTTTAACACATAATTATTTCACCATTCACCAAACTTATCTACTTATCATGTAGATTCATCTTTTCATTCTATTATTATATTCTAGAGAACTTTAGATGCTGTCATTATTGAACATAGTAACAAACTATCAATTTCTTCTGTACAAACAACATTGTCACTGCATCAAGCATGCTCTAAAAAATTTTATACTCCCTTGTAGTTTTACGAGCATCTGAAACTCTTCCGGCACTCGGCCGGTTCTTGGTCTGACACATTACTTTATTACTGGACGCGCATATCAATTTATAATATCGAATATAAATGTCTCATTTGTCTTGGACGGCAAGTGCAGCAGCCGTTCTTTTACCCGAGGGAAAAATACCACACGTTACACTAACAAGTGGAAGGATCGGGTGCACTGAATACTGTGTCGATAATAAGCCGTACGTTGTTACAGACCGGCCGAGTTGTCCGGTGCAACCCTCAACAACCCTAGCATACATACGGACATGCCCTTTTCCTATATCCAAAGGCGTACACAAAGGAATAAAACTAAATTACATTCATATACGTATTCATATACATCAAACAAAATTGTTATACAATCTATTCAAGATATTTGTACACAAATATTTGTACAAAATTATTTTCTATATTCTGTATTTTTATTCAAACTGATGAATTACCCTTACATAAAATCATTTTACAATTAATGTTTTTTAAGGGTAGAGAAGAAAAAATTATCATGAATGCAGTGTATATTAATAATATGACAAGACATAGAGATGTAAACTATATGATAATGGTTTTTTGTTTCATACTACGCCACTGGAATAACACTTTCCCTTTTGTCAACTATATAAAACATCTTATAGCTATTCTCGTTTCCGGCCCCCTGACGGATAGACGTGATGAGAAGGCGTGTTGAAGAGAAACGACAGATATTACATATTTCCAATACGAGTACGACTGAGAGAGTTAAGAAACGACTAACGATGGTTTATTATAACTAGCTGCGGTAGTTCCTCCATGCGATTTGCATGATTTATTTGTTCGTTTATATGAAATCCATGCTAATGCATAGTCATTTGTATATCTGTCATCAGTTCGGTCCTCTGTACGCATGTTCTTTTAACATTCAGACAAACTTAGCTGAAACGATATTCACTTCGCCTAAGACGATGTATACGAGTATGTAAAATAGCTGTGAAAAAAAACACGCCTTTTCGTGCGCTCATTCGTTCGCTGCCAGTTCGTTGATTCATTAATCTGTTTGTTTCATTCATCATTCTCGCTGTCTGCCTGGTTCCTCTGTTACGTTTATCGTCGATTCCATTTACACTCTCTTACTTCTGGTTCTGATTGGTTGTTGGCTACTAAACAGTTTTATTAACACTTTAATTTCTGGTGATTTTTAAATAATCTATTACATTAGTAGATATATTAGTAATTTTCCAGATTTCGATATTTATAAAAACAGTGTGAGTATGTATCGTGTATCCGTGCCGTACTAGTGCAATACCGTCCCGTACCGTTTCTGCCTATGGCGAATACGACAGCAGAATTTCATTTCGTACAAACTGCTTTGATGTCGCTGATGCGTGATTCGTTTTTGGCTTTTTAACAAACTCATCTTCCGACTTCACCATTCTATTTTATCCCCTTGATTCTTCTCTTCTCTTCCCAGCATTTCTCTGTACCTTCCCTCATTCTTTAATTTCTACAAGCCTTCTGTCTTCAGCATCCGTTTTAGACATAGGCACATATAAACAACTCGGTGACGTCCTTTTTTTGTTTCTATTTACTATGTACTAAACGTAGAAGCTCATTGTAATAATGTACTATTATTAGATCTTGATTCAGAAAAGCACTGTATGTATTTAACATATTTACACAACGCTATATTTGTTAGCTTTACAATAATTCTTACATATTATTAGTAGGTGATATTATAAAACTTATGTATCATTTCCATTCAAAGAATCTTAATCTTCGGATTTTGTTCATTCACTAAACACCTGTCGTCTGTCCGACTTCAAAAGGAAACTACAACGTAGGAGGATTCTGACAAGGATGACGATATTCTCAGACGTCTGTCGTCGGGACGGGTACTGTCTCGTCCCATTTTGTAACACCCCCCGCCCCCGCTTCAGCCCTGCTACGGTCCATCAGTTAAAGGTGATCGTTGAGCCGCGAGTAACTGCAAAATTAGATTTTAATTGCGTTTTCACCGTCGGGTCATTTCCGTCAGAATGGAACACGAATCGGAGTCGGGCTAATGGCTAAATTATGTGTAAGTCATTCGCGTACTTTCTGCGCAGCCGCAGGCGCACTGGTTGTCCTTTGTTCTGCGCCACGGGAATGCTGATTGTTTGAGCAGGCGGAAGAAGGAAGGTTGTACTCGCGGTAGTCGGAATTTGTACGATTAGAACGAACACAGACGTGCCAGGTGGCGACGACAATGCATTCTATGCTCGTTATGCCAGATTTCCTAAACCATTTACAATCTACTCAAATTCTAGTATACATATTATACTACTATTTACGGTATTTTTATGTTTATCATTCTATTTTACTCTTATGTTATTAATATACAAATGTATTATATCATATAGCTTTGTCATAACAACACAAGAATTTCATAAAAGCAAGCTTTTCGCATATGTTGTTTATATTTATGCGTATATAGTACATTACGACCTACATATATTCAGTTAGAATGAATATGAAATAGTAGTGAGCGATAGGGTTGGATGGTAGAAATAAAATGAAAGGTTAGGTAAAAACGGACGCATAACATCGCCAGTTTCCAATATTACGTGATTTTCCAGCACTGAAAATAACAACGTCACCCAACGACACACACGTAACCATTCACGCGTGACAATCCGACACAGTTCGTGACACGTGCGTGGGCGTTATTGGTATTTCACGTGTTATACACCTATGTGACCCGTGTCACCCTTCTCTACTTCAACAACCTCCACCACCGACGCTACCGACGCCACCGTCGTATCGTCAGTCAACCGTGGCGTCATCACTGCTCTCGTACGCTATTTTAATATCGCGAAATTTATTCCAAAATTCCATTCGTTCCAATGAGCTTTGTCGATTTGTGATGCTCGATTTTTATTTATCGTAGTTTTTTGTTTTTTTTTGTCATCCCAAACGAACGTGTGTGCATTTGGTGATTTTTGATGCGATATATGCAAAAATGTTTGCAGTGAAATTGTAATTAAATTGTCATTTTACGTATGAGAAGGTCTGTTAATAATGTAATAGGAATAGGTAGTAGATTTATATTAAAATGCATTTTTTACATAGCGGTTCATTATATCGTGCACTTATTATTTTAATTTTTAATATTAGTACACTTTTGTAGTTGATGTAATAGAAACAGAACATTTAGTTTATGTTGTACAATTTTATTTTTCTGCTTATGAATTATATACTGGTTAATATGACATCATATATGCTAGCTGTTAGATTCTGCAACTATCCGACTTTATTGTGCACGGTATGATGATCCCCTAATCAATCCGTAATAAGGCAAGTTTTATTTACAGCAGAGCGCGCTGGTGGCTGCAAGTGGTGGCGGTACTATGGTTACACCGTCCCCAAGTCCGTGGCTGTCACGCGACAGTGCTCATTCCCGGCTCGTCAACACACGGGATTTTCTGGATGCCAATTAGCCGGTTGGCGAGCGACCGTGCCGGTAACTGAGGTACCTATACAACACCGTCAATGCTATCACGCCCGAGTGAATCCGTACGGAGAACATTTCACAGCCCACGTATCTCGGCGAATAGGATGCACCCTGATTACTTTATAGACCTCTGCTAGATGGATTCATTAGGAAATTTAACCATATAAATATGTATGTACACACTGACTGTGTCACACTGTGTGTCAAACTGAACTTTATTTACATATGCATCATTCACAAATAGTCATTGGTATGCGTCAGTATAGTTTAAAACTACACCAGTATTGAAAAGAAGAACCCTTTACAGAATTAACAGATTTTAAAACATAACTGGTGCATGAATGTAGTGTATTTTTTCTAGAAGATTCTACTCCACAGTTTGACATATATCTGAAATTGGTTTGAAATGATAAGTAGAATTTATATTGAAACATATTTCTTATTAATTTAGTGTATACCCTTTGGAAATGCATCTGGATATCAGCTGATACTCTATGGTATGTGTGTACAGTGATATGTTGTACATGGATGTAACGAATACACGTAGAGAGTGCAGTAGTAGCAGCCATTTTCTGTCCACAGCCTGAGCTAATTCAGCAGAGTGGCACACACAGGTCCCCAGTTGTATTATACTTGCTTGCCCGAGCCACACTTACCTGTGTTCGCGTCCCATTCACGTTAGCGACACTGAATGCCAACGATGGAGCTTCAATTAGTTTTAGCATTCAGCGTTTCTGCATACGCTTCGCTGCACATCAATGCCCTGCCCATCCCTCTATTTCTGCGTCGCTGCTGTTGACGACCCTGTTTACCGGAGGATCTATCTATTAATAATTACGTTTTTCGAGAGCTACGTTGCTCGTTTCTCAACTCGGCAGCAACTCGGCCTGCCTGCCTCTTTCGCAATACACGAATTGCGTTTTATGTATATCTTTCAAGCTATGTATCTCTTTCTTTCTTTCTTTTTTTTATTAACTTCCTTTTTCTCCCCAGAGCACTAGATGAGCCAGAGTTGCTTGTTAATCTTTATACGATGTTCTTGTGCTTTTTAATTAAAACATGTATACTCTTATATATACTTGTGAAGACTTGCAGTTAAAGCTACGGTCGGTATTGTTCAATATGATTATTAAGATTTTAGTTTAGCACAGGATTGTGGTCTTGTGTACAGAAATTAGCATGCATTACATGCGCGGAAAGGAACAAATGGTAAACATCTGTGCCATCTCGTTGGTAATTACATTAGACGAGTATTTCGGGTTGTCAGAGGTACGGAGACGATGGTGATGTCGGCGGCAGCAGGTCGGGGTTATTCTGCATAATATTTTAGTCATACGAATCGTTAATCTGTGAAAACTCGACGCAAGCGCCATCGCACATAAGTTCATGCTTTATTCTCTCTCCTTAACTTAATTAAAGAATTTCCATTATGAGAGGTTGTGCGGCACGATACGGGAGCATCCATATTTATGATGGTGAGGTTATTTTCTTGCCGGAACCAACGAGGCGAAACGCACGCCTCGTTAATTAGGAAATCAGCGGCAAGTAGTCGAATGGTAGAGTTGGCCGCGGGCAAACGGCATAATATACCCCGGTTACTACAGCGAACAACACTACTCCGTGAGAGTAGACGCGCGGCGCGAACTTCACTCAACGCTTGACCGCTTTAAGTAGGCATTCGTTTTTGAATTAATCATCTTGTTTACGAAATTTACCGTAGGCACGCTTGCCTGCTACCTTGCAGCAAATTAATAAATATTTAAACGCCTTCTTACACAATGTTCTCCCGATAATTATGTAAACGTTTTTATTAACATTGTTTATCGCATGATTATATAAATTAATATCTACCAAAAAAAGGAATAAATTAATTAATTTTATACTCCATATATGAATAATGAAGTTATTAATATCTCATTGCTAGCCTAATACTCTGACAACACCAGTATTATTGTATTATTCAAATATCCGGAACATACGCGTGCACAATTCGTCTCGCTTGAAAACTGCACAAGTGAAATTCTATTGTTAATTGTTGTCCAATTATAACGGAACCGTGAAACGAGCCATATTACTGTGGGTTTTGTTCACCGTAACCGAAACTAAACTTTAACAATTTGACAGCACCATTATAGTTATGAATGCAACAAATAATTTATCGTATTAAATAACAAATCGATTTTGAAATATGCCTGAGCGGATGAAGGCCCGGTCAGATGTGTATAATCCGTGTGGCCTCCTGGTTTCTCTCTCTCTCTGTACGTGTGTATTGCCATATTGCTGCAAAGTTACGATGGACATGTTCGTACATGGACTATTGTTGCCCAGTCTGAATTAAGCTTGACTGACATTTCGAAAGGCTTTCTCACATTCAATATATGCGGTCAGTTGTGCATTTGTTAGCGAATGTTCCGTATTATCATCTGCTCCAATAGTGATTATTGTGGATTGAATTTACAAATCAGTAATATACAAGTATCTATAGCTGTATCTCATTGCATAAGTATAATACAGAATTTATCGTATTTCGTCCAACTATTATAAATGCATCTTTCCATAATAAGTTATTAAGAATTTTCTATAACTACATGTATATGTTATTTATGAGTTCTAAAATACTATGAAATATTTTTTAGTTTTTAGTTATAATGAATTTCCCAGAGGTAATCTTTGTAAAACTACATTATTCACCCAAAATACCGATTACAGCTGCTGTGCAGGTTTGTATAAAAGAATATATCGTAGGCGGATTGTCTGATAATGGCAGTATCCCTTGTCGGAACACATATCACAATTCCCGATGTTTATATTGAATTGCTGATTTGCTCTTTGTGTGGTTGAATGCCGGTTATCTGCCTTCTGCCTCTTATCTCTAATGAGATCTGCGTTCTGCAAAATTGGACGCGACCATTGCCGATATTTTCCGAACACCACCGATCCTAGTCGACCACCATAGAAATACCATAGGGCCATGTAACGGTAGGTAAATGTATAGAACACCCTGTGTGTTTGTGTCATCTGATACCGAAACTACTGTGGCCCATTTCGATACAATGAAGGGCAATTTTGACGAAGTGGTAAACAGAAGTTGATTGCCCTTGTGGGTGGCCCTTTGTTAGTTGCAAGAATTTGACGGATTCGTTACATGACATGAATGGACTACTACAAGACACTTGACGGTTTTGTAATGAATTTTTAAAATTTGACAGATATTTCAAAAAATATTGTTGTTTGAATTCAAGACAAGAGAAATATTTGTGTTTGGATGGATGATAGTTCAACAGGCTTCTACGGTGAATTATTTATTATTCTTTCTTATAGCGCTTACAGACTACATTATTTATTTGAAAATATTATTTAACTTTATCTAAATGTATATGTTGTTATAATATTTTCATTTCAATCTTAATTTTTTCATTATTCTATATGCAGGGTTGATTTATTATCTTCTTCATAGTTTGACAAATAGTGATTAAATAAAAACTTATTCATGCGAAAATTTTTCATCGAAAAACGGGGCAACCAAAAATTCAACACAATAAATATTTCGGTTGTGAAGCGTAGTAATAAATTACTAGCGAACGTCGGGCGTGTAGTGACCTGTACGGTGGCGCTGCGCAACGGAGTACACCGGAATTAATGTGTTTTTGTGTGGGGGGGCCGCGCGTCTGCTAGACAGATTGCTGATGCGAACCCGCGACTCCGAAGATTGGATTGGTCCGCGAACTTGTCAGCGGCCCAAATAACAAATGTTCGTTGCCGCTTGCTCTCCGCTTTTTAAGAGAAAATATGAGAAAGTATTCCAGATTTATTACCGAGAAGCTGCCGCGGATATAAATCACCGAGGGCTGGGTGCCTTTGACGACGGCCAAAACCCCAAGTTGAGCTTTTAATGCGTCGAGCCAGTGTGCCATTGGACGTACTTCCTGAACTCCCACATAGAACATTTCTGTTTCATTTTTCTTCTACTTTTGTTTGTTCTCGACTTGTGAATACGAATGTACTCTTACAAAATGTTAAGTTACAGATATCTGACAACTGTTTAATCTGCAACATTTATATAGTTAATATGTTAATATTAACATGTAATAATGTTAGAAACTTATGCAATAGTATCATTGGGAACTAGTCGTCATGTTAAGTTATACGTGTAGACATTACAGAAGATTAAAAAGCAAGACTCCTCCGTAGCTTCTGTACATTTACGTCTGTCGATAACAAAAGAGACACGGTCACACACCGCGAACGGAGATGGTAAAATGGCGGATTCACTGAGCGTAAACTCAACGAATTGCAACAGTTTCGCATTGCAAGTTTTAGAATTATGCATGTATGAGCATTTTGCGGGTATTAAAAGTTTGCAACACACGATGTAAACAAGTTTTTATTATTATTTGAACTCTATTTGCGTGGATGTATATGTAATATGTAGTTTAATTGTAGTCAGAATGGTGAATAACATTCCACAATGTTGACAAAATCATATACTTTGTTAGTTATAATTTTATATAGATTATATGATGATGTTTTTTCTGTTACTACTTATTTGTTTATAAATTCATGTCTATGGTATAATGTTTGTTAATGTATATTGTAAGATAATGATATACTAAGTTGTGTTAACTTTTCAAAGTTGGTGTGTAGATGAACACAAAGAGTGCCTGGTTGTGTTCAAGACTGCATTACTAATATATAACGACGTTACCACTGTTGCCACATGTCTCCTTTGGGCCATTTACTTACACACATTTATGTATAGTGGCTACTAAAATTAAACATATTGCCATTAGAACGACATACACACATGATGTTATCAACATATGAAACTTATATAAAGAAATTCTTCCAAAAAATTTTACTTCAAGAATTTTATTCGCAGTTGTAGGATGAGTGATATGCATTTTCAATTTTGTAACATGAAAACTTTACAGAAAAAAACTTTAGTTGATATTGTACTTCTTAATGAATACATTTAAAAATGCTTATATTCAAATATCACTGTATGTTTATGCAGAAGGTTATTCGGCATATTTTTAGTCTGGTAAACTTTATGAGCTAGGGTGGTACAGTGGAGTTTTGCAGCCGGGGCTATTCGTAACAAGTGGAGAAATGTTTTGACTTCAGGCCGGCCGACCGACGAATGGATTATCATTGCGGTACGACGCCGTAGGGAGGCAAGACGACGAATAAAACGACGCTACCGACGCCCGCAAAAGACATGCAAAGTAGATGCCCCGTGAACCCCCTCGTGTATAGATATATATTTTACAAGGAAGGGGAATTTAAATCGGGAACGGCCATCATAGAAACTCTTCGCCTGGAACAAATTTGAATGTTTTTTTGAAGACTTAAGAACGTTGGTGGTTCGTTTTCTTTAATGTTCTTGTGAAATATTCGTTTTTTTTTTTACAAGAATCTACTATTTCAATTGTATTTCAGTGAAAATCGGTCATATTTCTTATTCTCTTATTATGTACTAAATAATAATATCGAAGAATAATTGGATCTATTTTCTTTATCTGAATAATGTAATGCAGATTAATGTTACAGCTTTTATTTAATATTCTTATACACATTTCACTTATACAAAACAAACGATCAATTCAAGTTTATTTCAAATTGTAAATCGTCCAATGAATTTTAATTCACTGCGCCTTAAAACGGAACTAACATCCAGTGAACTATGAAATAATCACAATTTAAACCGGAAAAATACTTTTTTCCCGCTGCATCAGTGTTTACATCCGGACGCGTGCTTCTGTATCCGTGCCACTAAGGATTCCCAGAACTTATTTTGCATTTTCAAACCATCTCCCGCCCCCCACCGCCACCGCCGCCGCTGCCGAAAAAAAATTTACATTTCAAACAGTGTTTTGTCGTTGGTACATTATGAGGGACGCATAATGCATACTGATAATTCAAGTTTCACATTGAATAATGACGTGGCTTGGGTTAGGGATTATTTGTTACAGAATTTGGTTGGCAACTGAGTTAGTTTATAATTTAACTCGGATCCGAGCAGGTAATGGACAAGTTTATAGTAGGGAATTAATAGTAACATTATGGGCCAATAGTTATTAATGCGGGTAGGCCATGAGGATTATTCTATAAACAGAGTTACATATTCCATGAATGTATATCTGAGTGCATATTTGTTTTAAAAGAAACATAACCTATTAAATCTCAGTAATATACTCAAATATACTTGCGGAACAGTGTATTTGTTAATGGTTAAATTAATGTTATTTTTATTACATTGTCTGATAAATACAAAAAATAATAATTTTACAAAATAGTTTTAATAAAACATTAAGCATGTATTCTCATGTTTCCTTTCAAACATTGTACTGAAACAAACAACTATACGTGTCAGGCACAACAACAAGTGTTAACAAAACCGCTGTATCGCACCCGCCCGACTGATCAGCATCGCATATCTCAGACGCAAACCATGTAAAAAGGTATCTATATTCACGGGCGGCTAGTATAAAGATACCGACACACACACACAGACATAGTGTTCTTTTTACACGGGAATATCCACCGGCACACACAACACTACACAATACTCTGGTAATGGTCTGTTTATTGGACCGCGAATATTAATCCGGAGATCCGAAGCAACTGGTAAGAACAACCGATATTCTGCCAACGGTGCCGATGTAATGTTGCGGCTCCTTAGAACCATCGATAGCCCATTCTTTCCCAAAGGATAACGCACCTTCTTTTCTTCTCGTTTAACGTTTGTTTGAAATGCCGATGTTTGCTTAGGATGTACGAATGTTTCGTGTAAGATAGTGTATCTTTGTATTGTTGTGAGAATACAATTTAAAAACATCTATTCTATATAATTATTTATGAAATAAGCCTAGAAAAATATCTAGAAACTGTGCATTTTATTTATTTATACATAATTATACAAATTAAAACTTGTCTAAATTGGTTTATATTTAATGTGAAATATTTCTTTGTTCAAGTACAAAATTATTATTTACTTATTTATTTAACGTTACAATAGATTGTACGTTTTTACATTTGTCATACTATTCTGTAAAATACGGTTAACATAAGAAACTTTAAAGATAAAACACCATAAAAAAAATTATGGAGTATTCCATCTTGCTAATTGTTATTTCATTTTTAATATATCTAATCTATATTATTTTTAGTAAAATAAGAAATTAGTTATTTCATTCCAGAAATAAAACTAATTTATCTAATATTATTTTTAATAGAACGTATAGGATGATTTTTATATGACATATGTTTTTGCCTTGTACTATATGTGCACCAGCAAGTCTATTCTTCACAGCCTATGCTTGTAGCATCATCCGCCATCAATACCTGATAATTCCTGGCAGGAAAGAATAGAAACCCGTAACCGAGCTCGGTAACTTTCTCTGTTCTCGGCCAAAGTTAGATGTGGATAATCTTATAACGCCCGACTGAGTGCGATACCTGTCCTGCACGGGGTGAACGAGCCCCAAAGCTGATGACAGCGGGAGTTCTGTGGGCTATTACAGTGTTTTCCATTTTATACGCTGGCGTATTGTGCCCAAGTTTAGTAAAAGAATCAGTGAAGCGTGCCGTGTGATATGTACACGTTAGTTCAAAATGAACTTATTCTATAACGACAATGCATCGATGAACATTCGTGTATCACTGATGAAACGTGTGAACGCATTTTGTGTATTGACACATAATTTGCGGTTACTTTGTTTCAATAACGGTTACTATATGTTGATAGATTATCTACATTAAATTTAACAAAGGAATATGTAAAAAGCATATATAGTATTATATCGCTGCTACAGATACAAAACAGTTTAAGCTATTTTTGAACTGCTGATGATATTTATGTTCGGGTTATATTAAATTTAGAATATTTAGTAATGTGTGAAAATCGGAGCCATGTTACTGTGATAAAAAAATGTCATCTCGCATCTCGTTGGCGACAGACGCGCGAGGTGTAGACGTGGCCCTCGGCAACATATATACAACTCTCGACACGTGTCACAAACACACCCCGCTCTAGTGTGTACCCCAGTAAAAATATCCCTGACACGAACATTATACATAAATTCACATTACATGTCAGATACTGGGATCATTTCAAATTTACTTTAATTTGTAACAGCATACATCAACAATTTAAACATAAAAAGAGTACTACAAACTGTAGTGTGTATTTAATACTAGAATATACTTGTAAATCTTTGTCTAATTATTTGTTTAAACTTTATAGTTTTATTCAGTATTTCATAAGGGATATTTTCAATGAATTTGTTGTTTAATATTTTTTAAATTGAATAAGTGTGAGAATGTATGTAAATTCTAGTTTTATCAAGAATATTAAAGATTAAAATGTACACACACATTGTCAAGCAAAATAACTATTAAAATATTTAAAAAATGTAACGAAATAGGGTTCGTTGGACCCTTTTCACACCAACGTTATATTGGTGAAGCCACGCGTCCATCAAACGCCGTTTTAAACCCTAACGCACAAGCGACCAGTTACCATTTTTTATATTTACGAGAATTAGCAATAAATTGCACGAATTTGTGTTCGTTACGTGCGAAAACCGGTCATTACGTGCACGTGCTAGACACGCACACTTTTTACATTTTGCTTTTGCAGCAAACGTGTCTATTGTTGTATGCGGTTCTGATTGAACCATTTGAGGATTACCTCTTGGTCACAGAAATAGTAACGCAAAACTACAGTAATTGTGCGATTTACATAAGTCTTGTTAGAGGGGTTATATTTTTAGACATCCGTATGTTGGCATAAATTATAGCAATGTTCTAACGTCTCTATGAACGATGGTTCCACACTCAAGTAAAAAATGAACCCAAAATGTTAAAAGATATAATTATAATATTAGTTGTTAAATTATGTAGGTACATTTACTGATATAATTCTGAACTTATAAAGTAAGTGTATGATTTGCTCTGATTTTTTGAGGTACAGATTTTAATCCCTCAAGCTTGCACACTCTAAATTCTCCTCTTTTAATCATCAAAAAGATTAATATCAGTCGTTCTATCGCCTGTACACCGCTCTCTCAACAACTTTAGTGTCATTCCAGGCGTCTGTACAGAATTGAGATCTCACAAAGAGTCACCGCCACCTTTCGTCACGTGACTGGTCACGTGCCGGTCACGTGCGTAGGATATTAACATTGTAACTGTCATCTCACGCACGCGGGAACGATGAGAAAAGAACTGGGGCTGTGTGTGCTGTGTGTGCCGTTTCGTTTGCAACGAATTGATTACACTATCGCTGGCCGACTAACACTCGTCAAATTGCAATGTAATACGATTTGATTTGCACCGTTTATAGAGATGTCACAATAAAAATGTCATAACCTATAAACAATGGTCGTGTGTCGTGTATGAACTGTAGTCATAGCTTAGCTTTTGTTCTGAACTTATTTTGTCACAACGATAATTGTATGTACGAGTGTAATAATGATTTGAATTTTATGTTGATTTATTAATATGAAGTTTATGTAATAATTATGATATATAATAGTCCATTTTACAAATTATATGATCTACTTTATGAACGACTTTTTTCTTCATGTAAGTAAATTAGGTAAAGTTTGATATGGAAGTTATACTATTTATCGAAATAATTTCTATATTTGTTTTTAAATATAGACATCATTTTCTGTAGTAAAATTTCGCATTGTGTTTAATTTAAAATACTATCTAGATTTTAATCTGATGTTATGATACTCAAACTGGAACTTTTCTAAATAAGTTTGCTGCTGTTGTTACCACCAGCTTCTTCAGTATGATTTCAATGTTATCTGCAGTAACCGTGTTACTTCATAGTTTCCCTCCTGCTGTCAGTGGTTCCCCCACAACTAATAGTAATACACAGTATCAATCTGGACGTAACACAATTTCGTTTATGTATAAATGTAATTATTCCACTAGCGTTCTCACTCTTACAGTGACATAAGAGCGTACTACATACACATAACCTCTCTTTTCACTCTCGGCAACGAGAATACGGTACCGGAACAGGGGTTTCTCTTCTGAAATATGGCTTGGTGGAAATCTACAAATATTAATAGAGTTGCTCGTCAAGTATCGCACGCATCGCTGAGCGGACAAATTGTTTTGTAAAGTGATTATGGTAGCTATCAGCCAACACACACGTATGTATGTATGTGCGAATGCGTATACATGTTGCGTTGCGCAATGCGTTGCATTGTACGTTGCGTTTGTAATAAACCAAAGCTTATTTTGACAGTTAAAATATAATTTATATTTAATTTATATATTGATTGCGTAAAATTGTAATAATACATTATGTTAAAACAGTTTATTTTAAAAAAAGGAATGTATATTAATATTCTTCATGGAATTCAGTAACATGTATTTTTAGAAAATATCCTTTGTACAAAAGAACACCGTAATGTAATTTTTGTATAAAAATAAGCCAGTTATATATACATACAGCGTATGTAAAACAAGATTTTTTTATTTAATTACATACTTTTAATATTGTCCTCTTGCGAAAGATAATACTATTTTATTTACCTACGTGCAAGCAATGTCATATGTTACATAAAGAGTCCGTATATTTGTGTAGAAAATACTAAACGCAAATTATGTTTTATATTATTATCTAATGTACTTTATACATTGTATATTATCCAAATATACCAAATACATAATAAATAAATACAGTGTAACGAAATACAGTTTTGAGCCGTGGTGTAATAATAGTGTAAAATATTTATTTTTAGTATGTAATTTGTTTAAACCGAAACAATTATTCTGGTCTCATAAGTTTCGTCAAATTCCAGTGAATATGATATTCTTGAATAGATATTTTTTGTACATTGTATGCTTTATTGTATCAGTAGATTTTTGTGAAAATTTCTTTGAATAACAGTGCCGTTATCTTTATTTTTTATTTTGTAAATTAGTTCTCCTTCGTGAATTGAACATTTGAATTAGTACAATAGCTGTGTTAAAATAGTTATATTCAGACGAAACACTATCTACCTGAAAAAAAAACATTAGAATATACAATCATTATATTTCTATACATGTATCAGTTTCACTTGGGCCAGCATTGAAATCTTGAACATATTATAAAAAAACATGCATGAATTGTTAAACTATAGACTACAAAATATACATCCCAGTATATATGTAATGCAAATATATTCATTTATTGTAAAGTGCAGAGTTAAATTTAATATAAACACATTATTTTGTAATAATTTGGGACAAACATTTTAATTAATGTCAACCAGTGTTAGCGCAATAACAACGACGTTTCTCATCAGACCTGCTGGTGTGGTTGCAACCATTTCTCTGCGGATGACACGATACAGTAACGCACACAAATTTTCACCCCGAACTAGAGAACCGTCGTGACGCAGTCAAATAAATCTGGGACCAGCGGTGCGTTAGTGCGTAATGTCATGCACACACGCACGTACAAACACACTGCTGACACGCGCATACCGAATTGACTAGAACGCCACACAGCCGTGTACTGTAATGTCCGTGAAATTTACTCCGGATTATTTATGATTTTAGTTAAGATCTCAAATGAATATTTCAATTCAGTTACATTATTATTATAGGATAATATTTTCATATTACCATATAGTAAATTCATAAGTGATGTTAAACTATTAATTGAAGGAAATAATACTGCCTACCTACTTTCATGTAATATTGTATATTATAAAACATACAAGGATCTTTGTGCTTCAGATATAAATATTTCAAGAGATACTACATATCATGTTTATAACAGGATGTTTCTGTCTACTCCTACTTTGATGTATGGATATTGGCCATAGGATATAGACATAAAGAGCGCCTGAAATTGAGATTTTTGAGAGGTGCCTACAATATTATATATGTATAACAAGATGGAATCGTTCAGGAATAAAATGGTAAAAACAGGTCACTAGATCTTTTATAAATATTAATAATATGCTATTTTTAGTAATCCATGAAAATAATAAGATAATGTATGTATGTATATGACTAGATTCATAAATATATTATAAAATAATACTTCCTTAAGCTGTGTATAAGAAAATACTGCATTGCAATACGAAATTTTTGTTATTTTGTAGAAAAAACAAAGACATTTTTAATTTCGTTTCTCTTTCTTTCTCAAAGTGAATAAAAACAGTTCTAAAATGTATATACGTACAAACATACAAGTACGGACACTTACAGAATGAAACTATACACGGGTACGAGTAGAGGTGTATATATGTAGAACTGTTTGCAAGGCAATTCCAGTGTAGATTATGGGTGGTACGGATAAATAGCGTGTGTAAAATGTGCGGTTTAACATCGGTCCATTAGGCAGACGCACGCGGCGTAGCACCGTTTCCGGTTACGCACGGTAGGAACCCTGGAGTCTCCAGTGCCCGGAGCGGTAATGCCACGAGGTACGTAGCCACGTCCTATCTGTAATGGACCCGCGGGACCCGCTTTCTGATGGTTTTGGCTCGTTTGTGGTGAATTATTGCTGATTTGTGTGTACAATGTTTTTCCTCCCCTCAAATTCGTAATAGTGTTTTTCCGAAGATTCACAAAGATTTCTACATGGAACGATATTTAATTTTAGCTTGTTATTATGCGTTTTAGTTGAAAATTAAAGTTAGAAATATTCGTTTCTTGATTCTTAAATAGATACTAACGATAGATTGTAAATAAAATTATAGACTATGATATTATCAGTTGTATGATTTATTTCTTCATTACTTTTCTTATTG
>JAGJTL010001381.1:2499614-2513905 GCA_022063505.1 Calosoma granatense
ATATATATTTATCAGATGCCGACATTCTAGGACGAGCTCCAATTTAAATATCTCGAATTCAAACAGTATCAAATCTGGCTAGTAGCATTAATACAAACTAGTTTGGTTTCGATTTTCGATATTGTTCGATTCGAGATTTCAATTCGTCCTAAAAATCCGACAAGAGATATATAAAACTATCCATACATAAACTGAGTTACACAATTCAAGAACATACTTTTGTTAATTTATTTCACTATTATGTTATTCCTTCACACATGCATGTAGATACACTCACTAGTTACACAATCACTTATAAACACTGAATAACATAAAATATCCATGAACCCCTCGAAGATGATGTCCACGTACATGTTGTAGTACGACGCTCTCCTGGTGGAACCCTCTAACAGACTGAGTTTTCCGACGCCGTCAACCAAACCTTATATAGCGTTGCCGAATTTCGTGGGCCACTTCACCAGAAAACCTTAACGCTTACTCGAGTCGCGTTCACTGCAAATGCAAAATTACACGCTCCAAGTTAGCAGCCCGTGAAACCGGTATTAAGCGGTTGGCCTGGCGTGCATGGATGCTCCGGTGGCCTTGCAACTCGAGCATGAGAGCCCCGAGAGTAACGGGCCCGTCAGCCATTAAGGAAGAGCCGCGAAAAACGAATGACGAACATACACTCTTGGAAAGCATCTGCAACATCATGTTATCTACACTCCTCATGATTTTATCAAGCTAGCAAATTATATCTTCAACTAAACTTCATAACATTGATATTATCCATGCTGATGTCGTGTTTAAGATACATGTATTTACTTGCAAATTATCTATAGATCTAGATATATTTGAGAATGGTAAGCAACTAAATAAGATATTTATTTGAAGCTGAAGCAAGTACATAGATTTGCAATTGATTGCTCCGCAACTTATTAACAAATATTGAAGTGCGGTCTGTCATATTGGCGCAAGCGACTGATATCTCTATCGACGCATGGAACAGGAAGCGACGGGCATTGTAACCGCGTAGTTCCACGTTCAATACACCCTTCATATCGAGTGCATCATCCCATTGTTATATGGTACAGAATATGCCGCATCTGCCGCCGTTGACCGAACACAGTGGCGCACCGAAGAAATACCCTCGTATGTACACCTATAGATATATAGGTAGGTATGTAGAAATATGTAATAGAATACATAGCCGGATGTACACAGTATGTAAACATATTATAGTTATGGATTTATGTACATTAGTATGTACCTAAATGTATCTTGTATTTTTACAAGCACACAGTTGAAGAATTTTGACAAATAATGTTACAATATTTAATCAGTGTAAGAACTATATATTCTATTGCTATTTTTTATTATTAATTTTGTAAATTCTTACTCGAGATAGCTACTAAATATTGAGACTTATTTAATATTTGCTCCTAGTAGAAAATCCCTAATGCACCGGAACAGTTGATCACGGAACGATGATCCTCCGTTGGCAACCTATCCATTGTCTATCTCTTCTATATCCCTACTTCTCTTATTCTTATTCCTTTTTTCTTATTCCGCTTATCTCCGTTTCCGTCACTCAATCATTTCCGCTGGATGAACTTGAAAACTCTGAAAGCCACAACAGTTATACAAGTCGTATATCGACACAACGGACCACAGTTCCTAATCTTCGATCCGTTCTCAAGCCGTTCTCTCTCTATACGTATACACATATTCGATAACATACTTGTACGTATGTGCATCTGCACAATTCTCCGTATCAATTCTGATTGAATTCAAGCTTAATCTGAACTTGCTGTATGTTCTTGAAGTATCTATCTATCTACATGGATGTACTATGGAAATATACAGGACATCATAAAAATTGCTAGTTATGTCTGCAAGGATCCAAAGAGAAAAATTATATATTGTAATTCAGAATATATAAACACGGCCATGATCTTCTAGACTAAAGGCATTTTCTAAACTGAGTAAAAATGTTTTATAAATAATGTATATTTATTAGATAGTTAGAATCTCAAACACTTTTATCATCTAATATTTTGTTAATAAAACTAGTAAATAAATAAAATATGTACAACATTTTTACCAAACTACGTTGTAGTTATAAACAATTTCTTTCGTGAATCCACCAATTCATTTTATAACTAAAATTAGAATTTCAAATTAAAGTAATAATTTCTAAATCATAAAAACTTTCATCATAAAATTACATATTTGAGATGTAAAACTCATATTTTCATTCAACGAAAATTCTACATTCAAATATTTACATCCTGGTTGAAAAAAAATACATTTACGACTGATCATAAACTATGTGTGTGTGTGCGTGTGCTTCAAATATAAATGTACTTCATGCGTAAATGTATCTTCCGAGTTGGGACATAAACCCAGATATTTGGGTCGTAAAGTTGGATCGTTCATATAGGCATGAGGAGTCTGTAGTTGTTAACAATTGTGCAACATATCTGTGGCGGTTGTGTGGTAACCGCTCTTGTATAAATATGTAGGGATGATGATAGACATAGAGGGATGATACGAGGACGAAGGGGGGGTCGTGTACTTGGTCTGAGGGCCAGGTGTTTGACAGGTCACAGTGGTGAACCCTCTATGACCAATACCGGTGTTACAACATACACAAGGGGATGTTTCATTAAGAGAGGGGTAAATATATGATAGTAGTATATCGCTCTAGCCTTTGTCAAGTCACTGCGGTACACCAGACATATTTAAATTACAAAATGGCGTCGGGAAATATTATAACGATCAAATGGAAGCGTCATAAAGTGATTCTAAAGGTCACAGCTAACGTAAACAAATAATTATCAAGAATTTAAATCTGGCTGATTGAGTGAAAGTTTTAACTGATTACATCATAAAAATATTCCTTACATGAAACATCTATGCACGTATTTTCATTTACTTTATTGCAGTAAATTAACTTTATGTAGATTTGGATTGACTACAAGACTAACTATACATAAAATCAACTTAAAACTTAATAAAAAACGATTGAGAAACACTGTTCTACACAATCATATGCTACACATATGATTGTCAAATCTATTATTTGTACAGAATCGAAAATTTTCAACCCGACATTTCAATTAAAGCAAAAAAAAAATTCCCACAGTTCAAGCCGAATATTTTTTAATTAACTGTCGACAGATGGCACCGTTATGAACAGAAAAATAAAATGAAAACACGCTCATGGAAAAACAAAAAAAAAACTAGTGCTCTCTCTTTGACCAATACCTGCTGCGTTACGAACAATGGTGAAACCGTGTCGAACGTGCAACTAAATGCGCGAAATTTTCATATTAATTAAAAAATCCGATCCAATTAAACACGCGAGTGGCTCTCGATGTCCTAGATGCGTGCACTTGACGTGCGTCAGCGACACAACATACCCGGGGGTGCCTCTATCACCAACCCCTCCCCCCCCGTCACGCTACGATGCACCGTTGCCAACAAGCATAACCACCATCAGCGGGTATGTAACTTGTGTACTGATTGTGTGCCGTTGAGAGTAATTGCGGTCTTAAATACGAAAATTCGATCGAGGCATTTACCAACGAGATTGTATTGCTGATGGGCCCTGAAGATAAAAAGTCATACACTTTAATTCTATAAGCACTTTGTGGTACTTGATGCTACAGAGAAGGATTTATATTATTAGAAACTCTGTTGTTTCATTTGTGTCAGCGTTTATGAAGCGAATATTCACAGCTAAATGAAATGATAATATACTTACAGATTACAGATCTTGTTTCATATATTTTATTTCCACACTCCTGTTCACTTACTAAATATGAATATACAAAGTTGATAAACGTAGAAATTGTATTAAGAAATACACTGTAAAATACTAATACAAGCTTGTGCAATTTCTGTAGATTTCAAATGACATTTGGAACGAAGGGTGATTTAGGTACGTACATTTGTTTCTGTGTGTCGGCCTCTAATGGCTCGTCATCTGCCCCGGCCGATTGGTTATTAATGGTGATTCGAATCAAGTGGCCACTTTACAAAATGATTCGTTCTCAGGGACCACAATCAGTGCACACACTTAAGAGAGCACGCGTGCACCGCCTCACGTCATTTGTTTGCAACCAACTACCGAGAACACATACTTAACCATCTAGGGTATAATTAGTTTTACAGATTTTAATTGTACACATGGTGTGGGAAAGGAATTATACACTCGGAAATAGCCAGCGATTGATAAAAAATATAACACAAGAGGTATTATTCATACGTCTGGTTTCATCCAAATTTGTTGTTGAAAGTAATATAATAAAACCTGTTTGAAAAAGTCAAAAGAAGAAATAAATATTGTATTTAGTTGTATAGAAACCAGATATCAAATTATATCTAATAATAATTTTCTAATTTTAGCGTGCAAATGAAAAATTGACTTTAAATTTATTAAGAATTTTAGTCTCTCTCGCGGTGGATTCATATTTCATATATCTATTACACGTTTTCCAATAAAATGAACCGAACAATATTTCAAAGTCTCCGAATAATCTTTCTCGTCCCGCGCCTGTGAATGTTGAAGAGGGCTGTACTCACCACGGACGACTAATTCGATTTCTATGCAAATCCAGTTACGAATTGTTCCGCGACAATGCCCGACTGAACTGCCATGTCATTATGCGTCACGGGAATTCGGTCGCCAGTACATTTGTTCGAAGAGGTGAAAATGATTTGCAGTTTATTTTCATTGTTGTTAGCATTCAAAAAAGTGCTGCTGTTTTATATGTGTAGTGTGTACATAATATTACATCATTTTATTATGTAAATTAAACTCCAATTATATTTAAATAATATTACTTTCATTAGTTACAACGTACATAATTTTAGTCGAATGTTCATAAGACATTTCTTATTTAGTATCTTGAGAAATATGCAACCCGGTTTGATTCTGTGTAAAGCGTAGTTCATATTCTTTTAATATTGAAGCAGTATTTACAACTATTTAGCTGTAAGTTGTCATTGAAAATTATACCGACAAAGTATTTTTAAACTACCTATAATAATAATTATGTATTAAGATATAATTGATTATCGTTTATCATCATTATTCTAATAGAAGTAAACTCTTATAATTTATTCTGTACGTATACAATTTAATAGTAAATTGTTTTGCTATGAGTGAACGTTATAACATTTACTAAAAGGGGACACATAAATCGAGAACAAACAATGTTTGTATTGTGTAGCACTTTCCCTTTTCTGCTTTTTTCTACCAAAACCCCGATGTTATTTTCCGTTCTTTCCGATATGTTTTGTAATCGATGTTGGGGGCGTTCTAAATGCTTGAATTGGCAGTAATTGGCAGTGACATAGTAAGCCCACACACGTGCCACTTTCCCGCGCGCTGCCAACCCTGCACCAACAAATATTCCTACGTCACTCTCTCTCTCAGTCCGACGTTAACATGGGAACTTATGGATTTACATACACACGTACGTATGCAATGGCTACGTCACATTTATGCGTATATGAAATATTAGTAATATATCATTATTTCTCATAAAGTGTCACACACATACATGTCATATTCTGTGATATATTAATCTTCATTTCTACAAGTAGATTTCAGAGATAAACTCTTGTGTACATTTGCTGGATTTATATAATTTTGAAGTTTGAATATCTTTTTTTTATCTGATATATGTACGTTATAGTTTTGATAGTGTGCAATAATGTTCTAAAAAATACCAATACTTGTCGCTTAGACAATAGTGTTTAGTTGAAACCTGTACTAGTTCACTTATTTACCATCGTATGTATGATTGAGTGAGATATTTTTAACAAAGCAAAGTAATAAATCTGTCGGTTAATTCCCGGCGGCCTGTGTGTATCCACACGGTCCGTAATGCGAAGCTGTGCCGTGGTTTAAGCCCGCTAGCTTTTCCTGATATATGGCCAGTTAAAAAAATCACATGGAATGTTAGTTGCTTTTTTAATACCAGTCAGTGTTGTAAATTACACCACCACCGTTCTGGTATTTACACAGATTAGTTACACGACAGCAACTAACACCGACCATAAGTCACTCAAAATTTCACTCTACAATGTAGGTCTTTATTTATTCACATAAAAGAACAGTCACATTTATAACTACTCAAAATACACACGTGTATATTCAATGTTGTATTGAGCTGAAGTTAATTTTATTCGCAGTACAACATAAAATATTTCTGTCATGTTAAAAATACTTATTCGTGCTACTCGGGAAATACTGTGATTTTAGTTGAGAATATCATTTTAAAGATATTAGATATTAATTTTTAACTACAGAATTTAGTTCTTTAATTATATGAATGTTCTACGTTATTCTGCAATGGAAATATTTCGAACGACTAATTAATTAGACCACAGTGAATATGTATAAAAATACTTATATTTGTATTCTATTCTAACTGGCTTTGTTATATGTTATTACTTTGAAATTTCAAGACTGTCAAATATCCGAATGAAATATTTCAATAACCTTTCGTTTGTCGCGCACCCCGAATATTCTTGACTCACTCGACCGTGCCTGAAGGGGAGGGGAACGGGTGTGTGGTGCAAATAGATAGTAGTGGGCTCTACGTCATCAGCGATAGATGATGTCGGTTCTGTGTCCGAGGGTTCAGAGCACAGCAAGGAGCACTTTGATGGTGACCAAGAGCGCATACTTCCTGTCTACGATGATTACATGGCAGCAGTGTCCGGCAGGGTACCGGACGTGACGTCACACACTCATTCACATCCACAGACAGGGTGTACTAGTGAAACTATCAACGTGGAAACGGACACTGATACATTGTTGTCATTTATTTAGAAAAACTATAATCGATATAATTATATCACAACATGTACATGATTTCTAAATGAACTATATATCGGCGATATTTTATTTTTAACTATTAAACAGTCACGATTGAACTGAAGCCATGATCTTTCTAGGTAATACTGGAGATTGTATCAAATAAAATAATTCCTTTTAAAAATATCACGATTGACATCTTTTGCTTGATGTTGCTTTCTTGTTTTACTATTTATTAATCTGACATTATAATTTAAGAGGCACAATTTTAAATTGTAGCTTCCGAAATCCTTGAGTAGGTTCGGTCTTCTTTATTTAGTTTGGATAAATAAGAAATAGGCTTGTTTAAATTTATTTTTTTCCTCAAAATAATTCCATAATTAATTATAATACATAATTGTATTTAAGAATACAGAAGCTATAATTAAATTTTCACTTACCTTGTGTTGTGTTCTTCTCTATCTATTATAATTTAAATATAGCTGAAAATATATCAGCACTTTTACAATAAATAAGTAACAACACATCTCATATACTTTAATGTCGTTTATTATCCTTTTATATTTTTCAAAGTCTACAAAAAATATCGCAATAAACATGAACAACAATAAAAATGTACACATCAGTAATTTTTCGTTATATAAAACAATTGAATTAAATGACAATAACTACAGTAATAATACAGTAATTGCAATAACAACTTAATAATAACATACAATGACTTGTGTGTGTGTCTTCAAATCATAATATACGATTCAAGACGAATGCACGAGATCTCATTTCTGGGTAAATAGAACTTTAATGAAAAAAAAAAAAACTAGAATGAATAATAACTATTTTATTATTATAATTTCATAATATACCTTTATGTTCTTGCTATGTACACATGCATTTAAATATGGTTCGAATTTTTTTGTAACTAGATTTCTCGTATTTTTCTTCCATTTTTTGTATTTTAAAGTCTTTATTACACGGGCATAATTTTTCCGACTCATTTGACGACATTTAATGCAATTTAAAATTTCAGTATATACAGAATATAAGCACCAAAACAATATGCACCATTTACCAAATATTTCATATATATTTCTTTTCAAACTACGTTTACATTATCTACTTTATTCTGCAACCGACCAATTGTATTGTAATGGAATTTAGTAATAATTTTAAGAATAATATACATTCTTTATAGTGTTTCATTCAGCTCTGCATAATTCACTCAATAATATTACATCTTATAATTGTTTTAGTGTAGTCATTTGACAACTACATATTTAAATATTTAATTAAACTTGAAATTGCTTATAATTTATTAGAATTGAAAAAAAGTAGATAATCAAAACGTAGTTCACGTAGATTTACGTTACGAGTGACAACATTAACAGCACGCAAATAAAAATGAAAGAATGAAATTTTCATCGCTTTAATTTCTATGTTTAATTAAAAACTCTTCTAAAAATTTGTCTTTTTACATTGAGAACACATGCATGTTTGATAAATCCATGATGGCATGATGCATAATTATATGAATATTTCAATTGCTTTTGATATTTACCCAAAATTACATATTTGTGAATATAATTTTAAAAGTTATTTTATGTTATATACGATGAATACGAGATAATTAAATTGTAAATTTATGAATACTGGAAGATAGAGTAGTTGATGTATTTGAAAATTCCATATAATTATTTCATCATGCGAAAGTTTAGAAGCGTATACCTTAAATATATAATTTGTATGCTGTAAAAATCATGTACCTGCCCATACAATAATATCCTTGGTTTTCTAAAATTTAATATAGTTTATCTCAATATATAAACATCGAATATTTTCATTATACAACTGATGTAAAGCAACCGTTCTTATAGAACTGAACACAGAGTTACACCCTTAAATATAGTTTTATTTCATAATTTATATTTTTGATACGTATGTGTCGATGTGATGTCCCCCGTTAAAGCGGTACAAAGAATCCTTAATTCGTTAATGTTGTAATAGTATATGTATGTGACTTACATTTTACCGTGACAAACAGGTCAATCATTTACTGTTAAGTATGGAAGAATAAGTTTATTTTATTTTCTCAAAAATGCATAATATGTGCGTTGTGTGTAATACTTACATTAGTGAATAAATTAATGAACCGGTAGTAGTAAATATGTATATATATAACAATCTGTCGGTACAAGTAGTGACTTCAGAGTTACGTCAACTCTAGACAAAACTATTTAGTATACACAGTATGTATGGGTTGCATTGAGGCAGGCTATTGCCTTATTACTGAATATTACATAATATTATTTATATAGAGATATTATAAATGAACATATTTTATCCAGCGTTGCCGTAACACAAGGTCACTTCCATTTCAAACATGGGCTTCATTCATATTTCCAACATTTAACACAATCCCCTTACAATTATTGTTTTATTATAGGTAATATTGTTATAGCTGCTGTAATAAAATGACTTAGAACCGTAAAATGCATTTACAAATTCCGCATACACCTGAATCACTATACTTAACATCTAACTAAGATATATGTACCTATCTATCTATCTATCTATATATATATATACGTACATAGAATACATGCGATTTTGTAAATGTACTTTACTACGGATAGTTGCTCCCAGATTTTAACATCTAAATATATTTAAAAGTTAAGCGATTTGTGTAACAAAACTGTCTGACTGTTGAAAAAGAAAGAGACAGACATACAACTACAAGTAAATCCGATTCTGCAGTGGCGTACTGCCATTCTCTGAATAAGGAGGGCTCACGCAACATTATTAGTTATTATAAAACAATACATAACGTGTATATATACACACTTTCATTCATATAGAATTAGGCATATTATCAATTATGTACCACACATCTTACCGACTTTGTTCTTTTCACTAATATTTCTGTTATACATATATGTCTAACTTTTTCTTTTCAGTCAGAATAAAATAAAATAGACAATAAACTAAGCTATTTATATATACACCAGGCTATATAATAAATATGATACCACAGTTGAACTATACAGATAAAAATACAATAAGTCTAAAATTATCTTTTGAGCAGCTATAGTTCATTGAAAATCAAATATATACATATATGTTTTCCTTCCAAAAGAAATCAAAGGAAATGGCACAAAAATTATTATATTCTATCTACGTTTTTGCAGGTTGCAATTATTATAGTCACGATTCGCGCGCAAATGTTAAATTTTCACAATATATATATTATTATTCTCGTAGTTTTTATTTTGACAAGAAAAGTTAAGTAATAATACAACGATATTTGTATGTTAATAAAATGTAACTAGAGTATACGCACAGCTCAATAAAAATATGTATCATTATTATTTATTGCTAAATGGATGAATATGAAAAATCTTTAAATAGTTTTGTGAAAGTTAAGATGGGCAGTGGATTATTGTAAATCACAATTGTGGTATAAAATATGATTCTTGTCAAGCACTTGATAAGTCGATCCAGTATTAGTTTATCCTTGGTGTTGTGTCTACTTTGTTTCATTTGAAATTAATGCATGCATATTGCTATAAAATGTATGTATGAATGAATGAATAAATGAATGGATGAATGAATGAATTGTCTACTTGATTGTGAAGTTATTAAACTAAGTCATACCTATTCATGTAAGTTACACAGCAGTCTCGGTAACTGAAAGAGAATAAATATTTTAAATTTGCTGTTAACTATTTTGAATTTTCTTAGTAAAATATCAATACAAATCTTAAAGAAAACTATGTTTCATCACGAAAATCATCGCCCAGAAAGCACATTTCAAACTTATTGACCACTGACGTACACGTAGGCGTAAAAAATTAATTTTATTTTCGAGCATTTTATTCATAATTTGAAAATCCCAACTGATATACAGACTTAGCTCTGTAATTGGCATATATTATACTTTGTCAAGTATAAACAAATTCACTCTGGATCATTTCATAGCGCCTATTTAAATTTCAGAACTGTTTACATAACCGTTACGTAACCTCAATCTTATTCCACATACTCCATACGACATCTATTTACTTTCAACGAAACTTCCGTCGAACCAGACTGTCAATCATTGACACTCTCGTTAATTTCGTAGAATAATCCACAATATTTATAGATAATTCTGTCATTCATACGGGACTAGCATTTGTATATCACTAACCTTTGGCATCTTCTGTCGAGAAGGACAATTGCGATTTTGTCGGTGTTTTCACCGTTGTCTGTTCGGAATTGAATGGTTCCGATGACAAAGACAACGGTGTTATTTTCAGTTGATGGCCATTGAGTTTAATATCACTAGCGGAATGTGACCTAGCTCGACTTGAAGGAGGCGACTCCTTGCCGCAGTCTTTACTCTTGGACGACACTGAGCCGGGGCTCCTAGCAGGGTGATTGTAAGATTGGTTTTTCGTTTTGCTTCTAGAGGTTACTTTCTCTCGTAAAGCCATCTGATAGGCCACTTCGAACGCTTGGCCTAGCGTTAGGATCATTTCAGTCGCTTGGTCCTTTGAAGAAATTACATATTACGTATATACTTTCTATAATACTCTGATTATGCCGTTCCGCCGAAAGAAACAAAATTATATAAGCGGTTGTTTATATAAAACTCGTGTTGCTTATGATTAAACCACGTGACATACAACCGAAACAAGTAGAAAGAAGTTAGTAATGATTATTATGAATGAAATATCGTCTTACCGTGGTCTGTGTACTGAACACGTGGCAGTAGTGACTCTTACTAGCATGATCCTTAGTGATGTACGCGAAGTGTGTCAAGTCGTCCGGATCCTGGCACGCACAATGAATATTGCGTATCTCATGCTCGCATACAAGTTTCTATAACAACAAACAAACATTTGCCATAATCAGCAAGATTCTTTTTATCGCTAAACTAGTAAAGGAAAGATTATTTTATAAGTAAAATATATAAATACATAAATAACATGAACGGAACAATGTACTAACTTTTGTAATAGTGTTGAGGAACTTTACACCGCGATACGAGATCGATAGTAAGATTTCTGGGGTAGGTTTGACATTCGTCGAAGTCTTCTTAAGCTTCTGTATCGATTTCTTCGTCGACTCTGTACCCCGTAACTCTTTAATTAGCGTTGAACCGAGGTACTGAAACATAAGTTGATAGTTTCGTTGTTAAACATACAATCACCCCTATGCCACCCCCTTCAGGAAACAGTATACTTATATTTTAATCTTACAGCACGATGCGTTTCATTCAATTAATTAGTTTTTACCAAAGTCAAGGTTCCACAAAGCTAAATATAGATATTTTTATTATATTATATTTCAATATTATTTGTATGAAACACTCATTTGGATGTTGCGGATATTATAAAATATAAATACAGGAATAATATTCTGTTTAACAACTAATATAATGGCTGGAAAAAAGTTCAAGCTATATTATTAGTTTGACTCACGTTTGCTAGATAAATAACTGATCCAGTGACTAGAACGAGAGGTTTGTGTCTCCATTGTGGTTTCAAGGGAGTACCAGCACCCACTAGTAGCTCACTCGGTGCCCTGATCTCCAGTTCGTTATTAGTTTTCTGCGGTACTTGAATGGGAGGTGGCGGCGCTGGCCGTGACTTCTTATGCCGATGCCTGAGTGTACCTGTACCAGTGTTCGAACTCTGCTGTGCAGCCGGAGAAGACTTGATTTCTTCCTTTAGTTGTTGAATATTGGTGTTCTTTGGAGAAATATTTCGAAATTAACGGGGAATAAATCATTTAAAACTTGCTATAATGGGTAAGTTCAACGAGCGATCAGGCACAGAGCCTCGAATTATAGAAATGCATAAGTTATTTGGTTACTTCGTTTTCTATAGTCTACGCAAATGTAAAGTTATCAATGAATATAAGTGTAATCAATATAGAAGAGTATACAGATTTATTTAAAATGGATATAAAAAGTTTAGAGTTAGTATAAATTGCTTCGGAAGATACAAGTACTGTGAAACTACTGAATGATCAATGATTTTACTAACATTATCATTACAAAAGCTAGAATATATAAATATAATTTTATCTATATAAATAATTCCCTGTTAAGCAATCCGACAGTGTGACAATTACAAATGACAACACCCATGTCCCCTATGTATGTGTGTTTGTGTGTGGTGTGTAAATGTGTATAAGATATGCATGAACGCACAGCCGTGCGTGTAACCACATTCCTTAGTAAACATTCGTGGTCAGAGGTCAATTACTGGACCCGCCAAGGCAACATTGACTCGCAACTGCTCGTTAAGCAATGCTAATGCTACATACGTTCATTATCTGAGAACGCATGTCCAACTACATACGTACGTACGTACGTGTTCATTGGTGAACATACCAAACAGGCGCAATTCAACTGTACACTGACAGGATTTATCTACAATAATTCCCAAATTCCGTAAGTTAGTCTTTCATAATTCATTCATTCATTTAAAAACTCTCTAAGCAACGGTTTTTATAAAACGGTTTTTAAATTATAAGTTAATTCATAAACAGTTATTACGTTAAGTTTATGAGTGATTTTTCGCTAGAAATTGTTTTAGGATATTGTCATGAATACTGTATATTCGAGTGGTTGTAATATACTCATAAGTCATTATTAATATTATATGAAATCTTGAAAACACTGCAGTTACTATTGTATTCACGTCTATCCATCATGGTAACATACACATTTCCAACTATGTAGTCTGAACCGGTTTGAACTAAACTGAACATTGCTACAGGTGATTATCGGTGCGTAAGCCAGATAGGAAAGCTCACCGTAGCGTGCGATATAGCGACACCGGGCCCGTATGTGGAACTACCCTATATATCTATACATACATGGTATAACCATCCACCCTCTAGCATACATACATGTACATATGTATGTGTGTGTGTGTGGATGTGAGACATTATATCCGCATACATACACATATATATGTACGTTATGCGTGCATCCATATGTGTGTGTGTGTGTTATAGAGGAAATTGCAGTCATGTGATGCCATGTCGAAATGGATATGAGATGAGCATCACGGATCACAGATTGTAATCAAAACCCGGGAGTTGAACTATGATGGTATATCTATGGAATCACGTGATGTATCTGATATACACAGTACGCAGTACTAGACTTTGTTTCAAAACAAATATATGTATGTATGTCTGTTTGTGTTGATGAAAATTTATCTTGTGTCAGTATGTTGAAAAAGAAAAAATATATACCTACATGTACGAATCGTACTTTTGAAATGTAATTATAGTTGTTAATAATTTTCACATATTCGTGATAAAATTCTGTACCAGATAAGTATAACCAGTAATATATTTGTACATCTGTAGTGTTCATATTTATTATAACTATCTACATATAATTTACCATTTTGAAATTTATTCGTAAATATGAAATACTTCTATGTGATATGAAAATTTTAAAATATAATTGTAGATAATA
>JAGJTL010001381.1:2513953-2534254 GCA_022063505.1 Calosoma granatense
CGATTCTCATATTCTTGGAATTTCAATATCGGGGTTAAGAAAACAAACTTCATCCCTGCTGAGAACCGCCTGACAACGTGATACAAAATAATCTTGAACGCGACTAAATATTTGAACATCGGTAGCACCAAATAGTCTGGCTTTTATCAACATACATAATGTACGTACATACATACATACATACACATACAGACAGAGACACGGTAGAGTAATGCAAACATTTTGGAACTACAGAAGCCGACACAATAACCTCCCGTTCCTGTATATATGTATGTATGTATGAACAGTGCCGTATCAGACTTGCTTATGCTGAACAGATACGACATAAGATTAAACAATAACGAACAGTTATTTCAAGAATATCTAACGAAAATATACTTTGCTTTCTAATTAGTTGATTCTAACAAACGTATTCGTGGAACAGTGTTATTGCACAACAAAATAAGAAAATTTAAACAACCTTCCACGATATAATATATTATGAAGGAGTTTTCTAAATATTATAATTACAGCATTATTGGCGATACTATACCGATATTTGAATTAATTTGTAATAAAAATTAGTTAATGTTAATTAATGTTTGTTAAATCTTTACTCTGACTGCCTGTCATTTTCACAGCAAATGTAATAATTTACTTTTCAGTTTAGAATACTCATGTTATTGTTTGAACATTCTGGTTGATGCCGGTTCTGATAGTACGTTTGCGCTTTAGTGTTGCATATTGTGCAGGCAACTGTAAACATGTATGTATATGTAGCATGTGTGTATGTTTCGAACACCGTGAACTATTACTATTACGTTAATGTTGACCCGAATGCAGTCATCAGTTCACTATCTTGTTTACATAGGCCAGATTATTAATACAGTATTTATCGAGTTTCCAGACGGGTTAGGTACATAGGATGGTGGTACAAGTCAGCTTTACATGCATTATAACATTCTAAATGTAATGGTTTTAATGCAATAACAACTCTAAACGTTGCCATTACATTCGGATGTAAGCAATCAATATGATCAAATTATTAATTATTATTCATCGTATGTAATCAGGAGTTTATGTTTCCGCTTATTTAGAATTAATTTTTATCTTCTTCTAAATACCAATAATGAAATTTATGCGATTATGCTCCATGTTAACCAATAATAGACACACGGTAATGTACAAACTTTATTAAACGATTCCGGCAAACCCAAACATAATTCTTCACAAAAACAATTTCGCTACCGTCATTTGCAGTTGTCTGTGGTACGACAGTAGGTAATAAATACAAACTTACTCACCAGCATGTTGAGGTCTGCGTTGATGTCTTCTAACCGTGGTCCGGGTGTAATGTGTTCTCCACTGCTCACAGACGCTAGAATACGTTTCCGGTGACCCACCTTGTCAATTTCTAACACTGCCGATAGTTCCACGTCCCATATCCTGCACAGCAAATTACAACATAATCAGAACATGATTCAAGTAAAATGAATGACACTACTTGAATACACGTGATTACAAACGTGATTACATAAAGTAACACTGATAAGATTAGATATGTTTATATTGACAGCATTAGTTACATTATAAAGCAGTGTCTAACGATAAAATAATAAATATATAGAAATGGATTGTTTGTACTGAATATAAAATGGTAATAAAATATTGGCGCTCACCTGCGTATTCTGTCCATGTCCAAGTACAGGTGCTTGCTAAACGTCTCCGTGTAGCACTCCAGGTGTATCCTGCGCAGCCATTGGTCAACTGTGTCCGCCGCCTCGTCTATGTTGTTGTTATTGCAAGGAGCCTGCTCCTGCACCTTGGCGGGTAGCTGTCGAGCCGCATCCAGAATCAATCGTCTCTCAGCCTCACTTGTGATACCCATATCTTTCAAATCATTATCTTCTAAAACTCCATTCTGAAAAGAAACAAAGCAGACAATACAGGTATAGTATTGTGAACACTTATTTTTAGAGAAAACAGATTCACTTACAAGGAAATCCAAGTGATCAAAGCCGTTCTTCAAGAATAGCGACTCATATTCTGACATGCTCAGGTTGCTCAACCAACTCTCGACAGTGGAAGCATTAGATGCCAAGGCTATATGACTTTGGGAGAAACTCATTAATCTCGTCTGGAATTCTTTCTCCAATTCCGAGACAAACACACTTTCTCTGACCAGTCCAGTCCCAAAGGACGCCATTATCTCCTGGATTTTCGCCCATTCTTCCTGTTCGTCGAACGGACTCAAAATGGACAGACATTTCTCTTTTTCTTTATCACCAGCAGACGATGAGGTGCTGGTGGTCGTTGCCGAAGAAGAAGAAGTCGTTCGTGGTGGAATTTTTTTATGGCTTACTTCGTGTTCTTCGCTCTTCGCCATGCCTCCTCCGTTGGCATTCTCGTAGACGTGTTTCAATTTTCGAAGGGTTTTAGGCCTTTCGGCCGGAATGGGACGCGGTGTTCCTAAGCTATCCAGGGCCTTTGTTGACCCTTTAAATAACCCTATAAACGAAGAAAAAGAATACATTCAATATAATTATAACATGTGGTATGCCAGTTATTTTAGTAACAACAAGTATTCGTGTTTTTTTCCGACAGATCTCTTGTTCAATGGAAGATGTTTCGAAATCGATTCATCGAATTGTTTGCGATAGTTAAATTTAGATGTGTCTGGCAATCGTACAAGACTTATGCAGTTTTACCGGTTAGTTCTAAGATTAGAACAATAGTAAATAGGAAGTGGAGCGTGCTGATTCGATAAAATTAACACTCATCGTGTGGGTACAGATTGCATTCATTATTTTTCTTGGATAAACTGTTGGGGGCTATATTTGTCTTTGGCAATGTATCAATATATCTACCATCGGATATTTTTACACGTACTTTTCTATTTACTGTAGATTTTGTTAGAAGTAATAATAAGCAAATATATTGCTATATCTTGGAATATCGTGGGCTATATTTATACACCGTGATTTATAATTATTACTTGTCGTTTTGTCAGTTAAAAAGAATGCCACAATAAAATATTATGTGTAGCAAATAGTCTGTACATTTAAGAGAACACAAGTACGTGATGTGAAAAATATTCAACGTTATGTGTTTGCTTGTCGAACAACGGGTAGTCCCAATTAATTAAAACCACTTTGGAGTTATTAATTTTATAAAGCGGGTAATATTTAATTTTGTACAGTGTGCGTGCATGCGTACGTGGTTTTATGCAAGTGTATGTGTGTTGTATACGTGTTATACACGTGCTTACAAACTCTAGCATTTATGAAATTAATTAAAATATGTATGTAATTAGTAGCTGTGCGCCATCATGCAAACATGCACACGTACACACAACACACAGTACAGAAATAATAATGGACGTGGCTATTTTGTTTTATTCCTGCAGCTTTGTTTAGTAAAATTAATTTTAATTCTAAAAAAAATAGAACGCCAGACTGATTAAATATTTAGATTGACTGTTTGATTTTCCAACATATCACATAGTCAAGATTATGAAAAAATATAGGAAACTTTATTTAAAATGAAATTATACCTGTTATTATTTACAATGTAAAGAATATAACGTTTGCTGGAAAAGACGTGATAAAATGCTTCTAAATAGGTACATACAATTGTACTTCCTGTTACACAGAAAAAGTCATCGAAAAGGAATGCAATGGAAGTCTGAAAGACTGCTAACAAGGTTTGTATGTATTAAGAAATATTAATTGAAATGAATTTACTCCACGAAGACAATTACTTGACATTATTATCACATATAACATTGCTACAAATTAGAACGAAGACGTATTAGAATGTTACAAAGAGACATGTGAATGACCTGCCATCTATAGGAGTTATGTGGGAATAACGTGAGGGTATGTACATAGGCATAATAATCATATGCAAATCTCTAACCTGTGCATATAATTAATCACTGAACGAATATTATACTAGTACGACGTTGTAATAAAACCTGAACGACTTCTCTTTCACTGTCACAGTCATAATTCACTGTTAATTCAACACTGACAACTGTGACACATTGATAAAACGATACAATCATCTAGGACTGTGATTCAATGTACGTACGTATGTGCAAAGAAAGGCAGGAAGCTGTTGCTATCAATAAGACAGTCACAGAACGCCACTGCTAATCTTTTCGCACCTGTCTGTCTCCAAGCCTGACGCCAGTCATATATTATCACCTTGTTGCTCGCTGCAATTATTCTGCAATGTGTTTTTCAATACTCGACCCAAGTCATTTACAATGTCTTCAATATTGTATCTCCATTATTATTTATTTCAAGAGTAAATATTTAAAATTAACAAGCTTCAAATAAATACACAATTAGAGAATACCACACGTTTTATCATTAAAAGTCAAGTTTATTGATCTCTTCTTTGTACTAGGATACTTTATTCTACATAGAATAATTGAAACAACTCATGAATCAAACTTTTAGGGAGATACTGAGAGAAACAAGTAGACGAATTCGATAACAACATCTAAATTACAAAATGTTTTCCATTAAGCACCAGTAAAAATGGACGGCGGGCGGCTAATGGATAAGTGCTGTCAACAAGTTTTTAGTACATACGAAGAAGACTGATGGCGTACAGCAATAGCACTTAACGCGACTGGTCAGACTCATATAGAAAAAATACAAGTACACACAAACAGAATGCACTACATACACAATTCATACTTGAGCATTGCAAATACACTGGAATATTTTCAAAGATTTATAGATGTATTTACAATAACAATTTGTTTTCTGTTATATGCCAGGTTCTGTACTGAAATTAAAAGGAAAAAGAATAATATATACGATGTGAAAAGATTAAATAATGACAAGTTATGGATGAGAAAATTTCTTGCATAATTGTGCGTGATTGAAACATATAAAAATGTTTACAATGTAGATGTACAGTCGTGTGAATGCCTTTGTGTACTATCACTATTATTAGTGTAATAAAATTTCACGTTTCACACGGCATTTATAGAATAAAAATTAGTATCAAAGCTCCACACATCGTGAGAATTAGAACGCTAAAAGCAACAGTACATATTACAAAAGAAAATACAATATAAAATTATTTGGAAATTTAATTAATCCTATATTCTTTCCTCTAATATTGTAATAATCTTCTGACAAATTCTAAATCAAATAATGTAGAATATTTAATCACTAATTAAAAATAGCGTACATTTCTTTTATATAATTAAACCATTTTTTAAAAATCTTGGTATTGCAACAAATGCATTAACAAAAGCTCATCATTATTAAAATATTAAAATGTAATATTTTAATATTCTTTATAAAGAATAAACATCTCTAGGTAAAAATGAATCTGTTTCTTGGTATATTATAAAGTGTGTTTGCTTATTGCAAAATAGATTATTTGTTGCAATATTCCTCAGTGTGTCGTTACAGATAGCTGGGTGTTCGCTCTGTTTCGCGACACAATAATGAAAACGTCCTTGTTGCGATATCGTGACGTGGGATTCATGCCAAGTTTTTAATTAGAATGTTCAACTATCTGACATTTGTCGACAGTGCACACTAACATTCATCCTGCAACGTTAAATAGGTTGACAAATGTTTGTATAAATATTGTACATTTTCTTTCCCGCATAAGTAGTATCTTTAATTTTTTAATTTGTATACACTTCATGAGTTATTATTATCGTATGAAAAAATCTGCCTATGTAATTCAAAAAATTAAACCTTCATTCCATCCCCTGATTCTACGCCAATGTCAATGGCAGCCAACACGTTCCGTCGATACTTGCATACCAACGATTCAACTGGAGATATAAATTACATCTTCATTAAAAGCTGGAGCAATCATAACACGGTTATTAGCCGTTACGAAAACATTGCCTACTAGACCATCGACATAGTCACGCGCCCACCGTGGCGCCGTACACTTGCAAATTAAAATTTACTGCACGTTTCCGTCACGTTGTGACACGTCGGGTAATAAACCCTGCATTGTTATTACAACAGAACACCACTCGCTGAAACGATACACTCAACTGAAACGACCAACTCCCTCAGATATACGAGTAGTGCATCCATGTATAACATGTTATTTTCGCTTATTTTCCTCATATTAACTCGAAACAAGAAATAACACATATATCTATTAGGTATTTCACTAATTAAATACTTAACTATTTGCGGTCAACGAGCTTTTACAATCGGAATTTCAGTAAATTAACTTAATGTGTTTTGACACAAATAGAATATTCGATATTAACCATTAAATTTAAATCTATCAGCTGAAATTATCATATTCATAAAATTCTACTTTATAATTTACAAGTATAATTTATTATGTAAACAAACATTATGAGAAATAGCACCTCAGAGAATAGCATGGTATTCCCTTAAGAATTGAGTCCTATATTTACAGCTGTTAAACATAATTTAGTATGCGGAAAATTATAAACTTTCTATTGAAGAAAATAATGCTAATTTTGAAACAATACTCATAGCAAATATGTAAATGGTGAATATTAATGTAAACTGAAGACAATAACGTGTAAACAATGAATAAATACCATCTGCAAAAATGAATAGAAGGAAATTCATAGTTGTATGAAGAATAACAGGATATAAAATAATAATAGCGATAAACAAACAGAAACGTAAGAATTATATTTGCACAAAGACATTAACATTTCACGTTGAAATTAACCGCAAACATCAATGCGAACTTTTGAGAACATAAATACGTTTACTTTTTATTTCAGCTGTGTCTTTATTTTTTGAAGAGCTACAACTCTATATGGTAAAATTTATATTTTATGCCGGTCATAAACTGTGAGATTTAGTTAAGGACACTGTAACTGTATATTCAATTGCTGTGGCTGACTATATTTGGTAATGTTTCGTTACGAAAGGTAAGAAGAATATATGGTATCATAAATCATATCAGCGTACGTAAAAATATGAAACATCTGAATATTTAAATGTTCTCGGGGGCCGAAAATATAATTCAGAAAGATTTAACCGAAAAGCTCATGAGGTATTCTTGTTCATATGAAAGTATTAAAATCATAAAAAGTGAAAGAAATGTGACAATGCATAATTAGTACGTAATTTTCTTATTTTACAGATTCCCAACTAAAGCGACAGATTTGTGTTATTTTATGTAAAATTTTACCTTGTTTTCTATAATGAATACACTTATATAGATTATCTGAGTATATATTTGTTATTGCACATGTAAGCAAATTTGCCCAATTGTTTATATGGCTCGTCACGTATTATGGGTCACATATGTATCAGATGTTCTGATAATATCATTGTTTATACAAACACACAGCGGACAAGCGCGTGCTGCCTGCATGCACATGTTTAAGTTTGCTGTATTGTAACATTACTACAAGTACCATAAGAATTATATGCCACTTATGCGTACATTGGTCTGCAAAGTGTTTTTCAAAAAAAAAATCTCACAATCGATTTTTTCCTGTGTATAAAAAAGTAAAAATTGCAAAACTGTGTATAAGAAAGTGAAAACTAACTACCTACTTTATTTGTATGTATGCAGTCTATTATTGTTATTTACTTTTTCCATATATGTTAATTACATTTGATCACGACCACCATGATAGCAAGTTTAGTAACCCGTAAAAATAAGTGCCATATTTAACATATGAAATCATCCCGGTTAATCGACCACAACTATGTATGTTGTACGGCCACACCACAATTTTATTCTTCTACTAAAACGTCACAGGATTCACAAGTATTTCCGCCGAGAGAGACGGCTTGGTGCTCGCTAAAAGTCACGCCACTCTTAATAACATAAACAACTTATTAGTAATAATAATTCTTATCACACACATATGTATATAGCAGTTGACATATTATATGTTATCAAGCGATGCACATTTGCAAATATTTGTTCAAACACTTTCAAGTTATCATAAGCGTAATATGTAATGTTTATTCTCAAATATATGTCAAATAACAGTGATTTATTAAAGAAATATTAAGGAAAATTTAAGACTATATTACTAAAAAGTAAATGGTCAATATTTTAGTTAAAACACGTTTACATCACGCACGGATAACCTTCGTAAAAGACATTATTTAAATCGATATTATGTATTTAATATTCTTTCCATTTACAAGTATAATCAACCTGTTTGTTTACAATGATTGTTACCAAAAAGCAACATGTCACTATTGCAATATTATAAGATAAGATTATAATAAAACACATTGAAATCTTTAACACTGTATATAACACACATTTAAAACACTGTATCATATGTCATAGATTGATTCGTATCTCGCTGTCCCTGTTAATAAATGTCACACGGAATAATCAACTATATATCTATTATTTATTCAGACGCAAGTATCATGAGGTATTGTTATTCTAATTTAGTATATGCATTATTCATTTGGTCAAAGGCGACTGGACCAATGGCTTATTGTACTTGCTATGCTAACTGACTGCGTTTATCAGGCGAATAAGTAGGCGTAGTAAATCGATACTATAACTTACTGTGCAAGCCCATTATTCCAACACTTGTTCAACGTTTTTTCTTTCATTTACACTGGCAAAATGATTTACAGTATAGTAACTCTGTTCCAGTGAATATAAAACTATCATTTTAACTAAACCACTTATTTACCTCGACTACATTTTATCATTAATCTGATTATATTCTTGATTTAATTAATATCCTTTAATGTTGAATACGTAGTATGGTTTCTTTTTGACACGGAAAATTGTCCGGTTTATATGTTACGGATATTTAAAATCTAATTAATTATAATTAAACTCCCATATAACGTTCTTAAAATGATTTATTTTTAGTTAATATTATTATTTCTCGAAAAACCATTTTACCGGCATATTCATATTGTATAAATTATTTCAATGATGAAGTATGAATTTAACGATGTACGGAATGCGGAAGCAAAATTAAATTTGTTACAATTCAAGGTCAATAATTAAAACATATTAACAAAATATATCGGCACAACAATTTTATATTACTAATTATATAAATTCTAGTGTTCATATGAACATATACACCGTAACTAATTCATTGAAATATGTATATAAATCATAAAATATACAAACTATTATCGAGTTCTGTTAGGATAAACATAAATTCTAATTATTTGTATACTATAAATACAACGCCTGATAGCTGTCTATGTTGTATTATTGAAACCATAATGCGTATTAGAATTTTTCTAAAGAAAGACAAGAAAATAGAAGGCAAAGTACTGTAAAACCGCAAAGTATGCGGATGTAACAGGTTTATGCACGGAAATAATAATAGTAATAATACGGAAACATTAATTTGTGGTTTAATCTCGAAGTGGTAAACACTGTTGGTTAATAACGGTTTATTTGCAACACAATGTGAGAAACTTAAAAAAGACTAACAAAAAGAAAAATAACAGTTTCAGTATAATGAATTTACATAATTTCTTCGTTAAAAAATAGTTTAACATATATATTATTTCAAACGAACTACAGTCTAGTTTTGTTCCTGTTCTACCAAAGAAGCATATTAAAAACTTTATTAATTCTGAATTATAAATCAAAGAATTTAAATACCAAACTAGACATTAACCACGTGTTAGTTAACACGCCTCACACGCACCCAAGGACATACAAGTAAAATTAGTTAGAACAGCGTCCGTTTTAAACGGAACAACGATAAAAATTTTCAGAAAAATACTACTTGTATACTAACAAATAACTGCCGGCTAATTTTAAACAAATTGCTGATGCTACTACGAGGAATACGAAGTAGAATTACCGGTTTTTTTCTGGAGGATTTTTAACGATGAAGCAATGGCGAAGCTATTACATTTCATAAATATATGAGAGAAGAACTTACACAATTTTTATTTATAAAACTATGAAAACATATTTTTTGTATCAATAAGTTTATTTACAAAATGTAAAACTGCAATTTTAAGAAGCACTATTAGATATGCAAATAGCAAAAATATCGAAATAATTTAGACATTCAAAAATTATTGTATTATTAAATTAAGATATGTATTTATGTATTTATCACGTAAATACTAGTATGTATATAATTCGTAAGGATCAAAAGTATGGATACTGTGAAACTCGATTAATTCATTGATTCTTTATGAAGAGTAATTATGTACCAGGCGTTCATAGTGTAGGAGTTATTAATATAATTATTCTTGCAGTATGCTTTATTAGCAATTTGCAGCCGTGTTTATAAAGTTACTTAATGCATTTAAATACTGGTAATTAAACTGCGAACCAGTGGTAATCAAACATATTTTTAATTACCTGTTATGCATCTACAATATCTATAGTTACGTACCAGGCCATAATATTATGAACTTTCTTTTTGTGTAAAAAAATATATTTATTTACATAAGTATGCATGTATTGTAAAAATTTACATTTTCGATTTAATAAGTTGCATTTTATTCCTTGAACTTTTACGTGAAATATCAGTGATATCAAAACCTGTTTAACGCAGTGTTGCAATTGTAATAAACAATACAATTTTACTCATTTTACAATTGTCTTCATCCCCTTTGTTTATTTCTTAATATTGCAAGATATATCCTGTCTGTTTATCTTTCATTATATTGTAGATAAAAATAATGTTAACAATTCAATGATTTACTACTTATATAAACAATTATCAAACAAAGTGTGCCGAACACAAATCGAATCAATGCTGATTGTGATCATTTATATCTGTCTGGCTAATCTATGGATTAGGCGCGCAAGGTCGTTAGACTAAAATAGATTTTCCGCTAAGAATCAAAATTTACTGACTTTCCACACGTCTATAAACTTACCAATGTTTATAAAGACAAAAACATAACACAATTGTATTTATACAAATTTTTAATCAAACTGTAAATATCTATGAACCACATAGACACGTGTATAATAAATACTGACAGATATTTTATTGTGATATCTATAATTCTAAACAAATAATTTAAGTCTTAAATATTATTGTAGTTGTGTTTCTTTTGTTTCTTATCATTTCCGTGTTTCATCATTTGTTTTTTATTATTGTTTGACAATAAACAAACATTTATTCATATGAAATATAATAAAAGTATTGCAAGTTTACAATATACTTTCATTAATGAAATATTCTCATCGTATATGTTATCATAAATGTTTATAGTCAATTTGATTAAGGAAATATTTTTCTGATATCGTATAGATAACAATTATTTCGCAAATATATGCATACAAATATGTATGTATTATGCACAAATAATAATATGAAATAGTGTTACGCATTTTAGATTGTGTAACACAAATAAGACTCTCAGTAATAATTCATCTAGAAATTACGTTATCTGAGACAAAAGTTTCACTTTTCAACAATTAGCATAATTAAAATCCTCAGTATTTATAGTATCTTTTTCTATAATTTGTAACAATTATCAATTGATAACAGCAAAAGGAAAAAGTAGCTATAAAATAAGTCAGTATTTTATTTTTATCTTAGCCAAGCGCCCTCGTCAAATTATTTGACTCACAATCTTCAGAAATACAATTTGTAGTCAGTACAGTGTGTATGAATTCAAAGAAAATATTTGTCGTCATAATTTTTAGGTGGCATAAGGAAAGTATTTTCGAATGTGAAGAATTTTCTAAAAGGATTCAAATTAATTTGTTCCATATTTTAATTCTGCAACAACTACAATTGTTTAAACTATTTGCACTGAAATATACCTACATACTTATGCAGATCATTCAAAGAATGCAAGATAACTTGTTACTTCAACGTACAGAACTGCAAGACAAAATATAGCCTTGAAACAGCGATAAATTTCAAGACGAAGAATTTTCAAACATATGTCCATGCTATCAAATTACTATTACGTCCAATTGCACTTGACATATAAACAAAATATAAATGAGTATAATTACAAATATACATTAAGTTTATCAGAACATTTACTAAAAAAAAACTGAATTAAAAATATCATTTGACAATTCACGAGACAAATTGATGTCAATTGCGTAAAAACCTCATTAATTTTATCACATATTATCCTAAATTAAAGAAATAAAAAATCCTTAAAAACAAAATATAACATACAGAAAAATAAATTAATATTGTGAACTGATACCGAATTATATTAATATCTACGTTATTATTTAATTAAATAATATTAACCTGCAAACAGAATATCCTTCGGGTTGAAAAAGTCGGTGCTGTCAAATCCAATGACAGCCAGTGACGTCACGTACACAGTACACTTTACACAGCTAAAAACTGAACACGCGTTCTTCGGTCGGGTCTGTATCGAGACCGCTAACGTAGTCACACCGGCTGACAAACTAATACTGTACTAAAATGTTTATACTCGACTGAGTCGCAGTGTGACTTGTTCGTTACCAGGAGCGGATCTAAGATTTGTAGGCCCCCCTGAAGATCTTAAGTACCCTCCTTTTAAAGTATTTTTTTTACTTTAAATGACTATAATTCGCCACTTATAAAAAGGTCTTATAATTCCATTAAATATTATGCCAGTTCCATAGCAATAGGAAATATAACTAAGTACGTAAAATACTACATACTGTATACCTTAGAGAAATTTAAATTTCGAAAAATAATTAATACCACAAAAGTTTCTCACTAATATTTTAATATTGTTACATATTACTGAATAAAGTCCAAATAAAAATAATAAAGATAATTAAATTCGAAATTTTGTTTTTATAGAATATAAATACATAATCAAAATAAATAAAAAATATACACATATCATGCATATTGTTTTATAAAATCTCATAATAATAAAAATATAAATAATTAATAAAAAGTTTAAAACATTAAAATTTGGGGGGGGGACAGAGACTTTCTGATGACCGCCCCTGTTCGTGACGTTCGCCGGATGCCCACGTGCTTCCGAAGACAGTACGGAGTAGGATGGCATCCGATGAACGAGTAGTAGGGTCTGAGGCCATATAGTATCATGTGTTGTTTAGAATACGCCAGCTGATAGCGTAGACGCTCATTCTCGACTGGCAAAATACACACGATTCTCACGTTTTTGTCTCTGACTGTTACTCGTTTTAAGTGCGGAAACAATTTATGGGGAAGCTGAGAATATTTGCCAGTCTGGGATAGAGGAGCCAAGTTCATTTATATCTCACAAGACTTGACAAACAATTAGTAAATATATTGTTACAATACTCTCATCAATCAACAACGTTACAGTTCTCACAAATCTGTGATTCGAGAAAGAAGCAATATTATTGAACATATGAATATTTATACATAAGTAACTTATTTAAAAAAAATTGTATTATTTGATTTTCGGTCCAAGTTTATTTGTAACACTTTATAGGATCACAACACAGCTGATATTGTCATTGACCTTAACATAAAACTTCGATAAAAAAATAAATTGGCGACAAGCCCACATATGTGTCACAACATTTCGCAGATGTCTTATTTTACTCTTGGTAAGGATTCAGAAAAAAAAACTAGTATTTACTGTTAACAAATGCTTTAATCCTTAATATAAGTAAAGTGGTCTTTATATATGTAACAATTAATTTTATTTTTCATCGACTCAAGTGTATTTTGTGCAAAACTATTATGATAAAAGGTATTTAAATAAATATCCATTATCCACTGTACAGAAGTAATGTTGAATTTTGGTTAGAAAATAGGTTTCAAAGTTGTTTATGAAGACAAGTCCTTGAAAAAGCCGATATTGTTGAATAATTTCCCAGAATACATGTTTTCCATTCGCGGAAAGTAATAAGTAATTTATTATTTAGTAGCAACGTGACATTCCGTGAATGCAAACAACTGATCGAACGCTGCCATTGAACTGTTCACGTTTTAAAATATTTATATTACAGAACGAGTTTATTTACGTACACAGGTACATACACACGAATAGGTAGAGTATACACTGAACTAAAAACATCCGAAGTCACTTGATTGCAATATATGATTTAACAGAATATATAATAATATATAATTAAAATTCGACATACAGGATCATACATATATCAGTTTTATATAAAAACATTTCAATAATCAACTTTTACTCGTAGAATATCTTATCTCAAATCGTGACTGATAAAAACAAGAGCAATAATTAGACAATATATATGTAATTAACAATTAATTGCAATACAGTATCGTTTCATGGAACTCTTCAATGGTGATCTTTCTAGAAATATAAAATTGAAAATTCTTAGTGAAAGTCGCTTTACCATTGTTTGGTGTTTTTCCAGCAAAATACGATGATGATAAATTTGTGTTAATAGGTTTTTAAAGTAGGCAAGTCATTATTATGTCGTTTATCACGTAGGCTGCTGACACCTATATAAAACGAAATCAAGTGACCTTGTATGGTTTATGTGCAAATTCGATAATATGTAAATAAATAAACAAAAAAAGTATAAGTAAAAACACGAATGTCATAAATATAAATATTCTATATGTATACTTGTAATTCAATAAATTAATGTTGAAGAAAAATTTTGGTCTAGTTTAGTCTAGTGTCGGGTTTTGCTATTTCTCGAATCAAAAAGAACAATATCTAATTTGTCTAGTAGCCTTAATATTATTTAACAGGCAAGCATCGTAGTTTCGCTTGAGTTGAACCTCTTGCTAGAAACCCAGTACTAGAAAGAAAACTATTCTACAAGTTCGTACTCTGTGTACTCATCCAGACTCTGTAACCCTCCTCATAACATGTTAATTTAACTTTTTTCTCTCACACATAATCATCACGAGTTAATAGTGTTAGTTTTAATACAAAAAAATAAAGTAACGTTTTTATCGTGCACGCCACTGGGTTGTAAGGCGGTGTCGGCTAATTAGAAATTACTCAGTGTCAAGGATTTAGTTTTTCTGTCTCATCGTGACGTAACACATTAGACGCCACATTAAAATAATAAACGAATGTTTACACAAGTGTTAAGAATCTGACGATATTACACACAAATACACACGAACCGCTTGTTATACCGGACGCGTGTACATGATTATAAATCATTGTTTACTGAAAGTTTTCATTATTAAACAGCGTAATTAAATGTATATTATAATAATTAAATCATACACTTGCTATTATTTCCCGGCATTTATGTAAAAAAACTATGTGCTTCTTGTTAACAATATTTTTATAGACATTTGAGAGAAATGACACAGTTTATTCACTATTCTGAGAGAGCTGATTGTTAAATGTGTCATATCATACTAGTTTCTAAAGAATTATTATTTGTGTAGAATATTCCACTGGGATTACCGCAAGTTCAGGGAGATAATATTGTTTTTATGATGATACATGATTGTATAGAGTTTGTGGTTTGTCATTACACCCTAATCCGTCTCTGATTTGAATTTATAAACTTTGTACTACGTACCACAGCACATGGTGACGACCGGGTGACAGCAAAACAGATGGCCTCTCCTAGTACAACGTTGGCCATGCACTCTTTTACACAGATAATCCATACACTGACTTAAATAACGTGATTCCAGAGTTTCCAATGATTCCTACATGTAAATAAAACACCACAGTTGTTCACTGTTCACATCATACTGAAAGTATAATGCTACTTGCATTTGTAAATAAGGCACCACACGGCACAGGTAGTAATTTTTCATATTTCTACGAAACATCTGACTCACACTTGATTAGCGAAATAAATTCACCCAAGTCAATAAAGATTAGATATAGGTTATTTCTATACGTAATTGTAAAAAAAAACTAGGAAAAATGCATTACGTATCAGACAAATGTGAATATTCCTGTCAAGTTAAATAAGTATTACAATCATATGACTTATAATAAATAAAACTTTAATGGAAGAAACAGTTACTTAATAAATTATAAAACAAAAAATGGTGCATATAATAAATGCACGTCGTTTCACTCACAATGGTCGGTAGAGACAAAGTAAGAATTTTAAAATTCAAAACACTTTAACTTTGACAGATAACAAAAACACATGCAACACGTCAACAACACAGTGGACAAATCGCGCGAAGTAACAGCAAGCGTAGACAAGTCACATACATAGTAGCTGTACACGAGAATGGCAGTGCACTGATAACGCTTATCACATCTGCACTTCCGTGGGACCTTTTGCTGTTTCTATTCGATAAAGGCACACCGACACATAACCACAGACACGGACGGACGGACGGACGGACGGTGGTGATACATGAACCCTTTCTGTGGGAAGGGTGTGTTTCAAGATGAGACAAGTCGGAACGCACTTGATGTACAGCTTATCGGCTACAGATATAGATACCGACTGCATGCAATGACGGAAGACGGTGTTGAATATGTTGTTGTGTCATCTAAGTGTGATCAATGCTAGTAAAAGGAGTAAAGGAGCCCCCACACGTCTGGAGTATTCATAAAAACAGTAGACTCATTGCAGTAGATATGTGAGGGTAATATATTAAACGTTCTAGTTTTAGTAATTTTATACACTGTACACTAACTATACATGAGTGTGTGTGGGTGGGTGCGTTGAGTATTTAACTTATATGGTTCAATGTGTTTATTTGCATAGCACACTAGATCCCCGTTTTACAAGCTGTAGCCCCCACATCAGATGATAAAATGAACTGTTTTACCTGTATTTACAGTAATTCGGGTGGCCTTGCTCCTAAATAAACATGACTCAATCATTAGGTCGAAGTCCTAAATACACATTAAATGTAACTATTAAATCATCTTGGTAAATATGAGGAACGCGCCACTGAAATTTCTCAAGAAAAATACACATTTACAAGATATGTCTACAGCATACACACGTACGTATATTTACCAATTTCACACTTGATAATTTCATATAATGAATATTATTTAACTACGAACTTTGATTAAATATTATTTAAAAATCTTAACATGTAATATAAAAATGCATTGATAAAACAGATATTCAAATCTTCATTTTATGTGTGATAAAAGATATAATCTACATTAATTAGATTTACGATAAAATATCAATTAGTATCACTGACGCCAAATTGTTTCTTAATGATAATTTTCTTACTAAAATTAATTAAATCCATGTCTAGATAATATTTCAATAGATTTATAGATACTTCAAAATGAAAATCCAGTATATTGTATTACTTATTATAAATGATATTAATTTAGAATTGGTGAATAAAGAAATATATACCCAGATACAGAGGAAGACTGTATACAGTGTCCGGGGTACTTTAAAATCAGTTAGTCTGAATTAAGATCCCGCCATTCCGAGAGCGGTAACGTAATAAATTCATTCACGTCACGGATCAGGACAATCGAAACTCGACAAACCCCTCAATTGTCTCAAGTGACGATCAAGGCCAACGTGGAGTGACGCCTGGCAACAACCAAACGTCTGCACATCCGCGCGCGATACTTCTACGAATCAGCAGCAGATATCCGTCTATGCAACTTGTCTGCAACGGTTTATTGTTATTATACACGTTCCAGAATCGAACGCAGGTGCAAATACGCGTGACGGACACCTATATATTATCATTTATGGGCCTTGCGTGGTTCTTAAAATGGTCTCTCTCTCTCTCTATCACTTGTCCCCTTGCCGATGCGAGAACGTATCGTAACTGGTTCTGGTATGCAGACTGGCGTTTATGCAAAGAACAGCAACCAGCTACATGTTTGCGTAAAATCAACATACAAATTATGTATGTGTTTTTCAGAATTTGTAAACCGTGATTAGAAGAAATATCTACAGTTTTATATTGCTTTGTTCTACAGTACTTGCAGATGTAGAATACATGTGTATGTATGCAGTGTTGGTTGTTATAAAATCTTCACAATACATAACAGCTTAAAGCATACCATTCTAGATACATTTATCAACTTTTTATTCCACTCGCTTGTAAAAGAATGATCTATTTCAAGTAAGCTAAACCTGGGATGTTATTGTTAGTTAATAAATGTGACTGAAGCAAACAAAACAATCCCACAGACGAAGTTGTTCTACTGTGTAGGCGTGGCGCCTGATGGTATATGATCCTGCGAGTGTCTGAGGTAGATTTAACACTGTGTGTAAAGTTTAGTCTGTTGTTTATTATCAGTGTCACGTGATGACGTGCTGACCTATCGCATAATACTTCAGTGTCCAGTTACCCTGTTCTCACATACAAACCACGGTAATCCGTTATCAACAGAAGAGAGACACTGGTAACAGACATGACATTACTGATAAAACTTAAACTATCAGGTGGATAGACTGATATTCAAAGAATGCAGAAAGAAATTCCCAGAACCTACGTTACTGGGGTGTGTTATTAAACATGAAATTTATCACTGATAACAGCTTTTCACGAAAATATTATATTATAGCAAATGTAAATATTTTTATAATATACATGATTTATAATGTATAATTGTTCGTATCATTATAGTTTCAGAGATTTTATATGAAACTAGCAGACAATTTATTAGTGATTTTAACAATATTAGTTATTTGGATATGACAATATTTGGTAGCAAATGTGAGAGAGAACTATTTGCGAGACAAAGATGTTATTGCAGTGAGATGTGTCTGTATGTTTGTTTTGCGAATTTCTAGGATGCGGACGGGAATATTTATGTGATGACGTAGGAGACCCATTCATCCCACGGACGGACGGTTTGGCAACGTCTGGCTTTATTTACTCAAACAATGAAACTGTGAAATATGGCTCATTTTCAAAATATAAATTTGCATTTAAAATATATTACTCGGCTGCCGCCGGTACGGCCTACGCAAGTGCAAGCCACCCACTGGAAGGCGGACACGCACAAGAGACACAAATTAATTCACATCATAATTCACCCAAATGAACGGACAAGAACAGGGAAACTACAATATTTGTATCATTCCAGATTCTAATCACTATCTATCTGTTTCCATACACATATAATAGTAGTAAAAATACGTATATTTACTAAATTCTCGTTTAAACATTACATACTACACAAAAATGTGAGTTTATTGTAAACCAGCCTTGATTTCAATTGACTGATATTACTAAATTACAACGCCCTTGGTACATTATTCTACTCAATTTTACAGAATAATTAAATAAATTACATAATGCGTTGTACTTTAGCACTCTGTACTCACTATTAGAATATTTTGCAATACTATTGAGAAATTATATGTTTAGACTGTATATAATTACTCAAAACACAATCAATAACCTAAATTTTATATCAAACAGCAAGTAATGTATAATATTAAATTTCTTGACCATTGTTTTAAATTTTTTTCCCGGTAACATTAAAATGTATACTAGAAAATTCCTAAAATAACCGCATTTAAAGATAACATATTTTGAATATATAATACTCTCTTCTGCATATAATTTTATTATAACCAATTTACTTTTCACTGTGTGTCAACACTCTGTTATAATAAGAAGTACAGTAAATAAAATGTATTCCTACCTGCAAATGGTACATCTCCAACATACTCCTCGACTTGATTATCCGTGGACACACTTTTATCCGATAAGGAGATGCTAGAGGACAAACTCCCGCTGGACTCGTCACAGGGGAACATCAGGTACTCTTCTTCCGTCTCCGTTTCCATGTCCTTTGACCGTCTCTTGTACTCCTAATGAACGATGCACGGAGTCAGTCAACCCAACAAGTCGGTAAAACAGAGAGTATATTCACTGGCACTGATTACTGTTGTTTCTCCATCGATAATAACAATCACTTTATACGTGTATAGGAAATGTGAAGAAAAACGTGTCTAAACCAGAGCGCTGTTTGTCAGTGAATGTCAGAAAAACACTCTTGACAAGGAAATAGCAAATAATCTGAGTATTATTTTATCATTTCCGCGTAAACATATGGGATATTTTATATTATAACACATTTAAATAATCAATGATATTACACCCACCAATTTAAAAATATTCACTGACTAATGTTGAATCACACAAAATATATGTTTTATCATTCCGTTTCTATATAAATTCACATATTTACACATTTGATTTATTTGCTCAGTGAATAACCTCTCGTTTTGTTATCAGAATACAACACGAAAAAACTCAAGTCAAGTTACACTGTTCAGAACGTCCTGTCAACTACTGAATAATCTAATGCCGCGTGCTAGTTCGTACATGCATATAGTTTAACATCAGTGCGAATATCGACCAGTCTAACTTATCAGTTAGGTGATAATGGGTATCGTGGTTTACACAACATAAATAACTTATTCATCAAATAATAAACATTAGTATTGTGACTGAACACAAAATAATAATATTGCGATGATATATAACAAAAAAACTTAATACATAAAATT
>JAGJTL010001381.1:2534299-2548526 GCA_022063505.1 Calosoma granatense
AAGAAAATCTACATGTTAAAATAAAACTCGATTACAGAAATTAATCCTGTAAATCAGCGTTTCTAAACCATTTCTAAATATAGACTACATATTGTGACATTTATATTTCAATTTTCACTTCATAAAAATTATAATTCGACTATAAACAAAGAAAAAACATTTCCTACTCGAGTTGAGGCGTGTAATTCTATGAAATATCTATAATTTGTAATTAATCTATTTTAAAATCAATCAATATCCGTTAAATAAACGAGTTACGTAGTCAATAAGACGATATAGTTACACGAATATGGAAAAACACATTTGATATAACATGAATCAAGCGGATAATTTTCATAAATTAAGTTTTTTTTACGTTGGAAGTTGTATTTCCTAATGTGAATAAACTTGTGGGATATTGTGATCCATATGCTGATGACCTTCACCTATTTGTCATTGTGTTTATTTCAATGATCTTAAATGATCTTTCTGAATAAAGAATACGCACTCCTCATACAAAACTGAAGGTTAACACATATTAGGGGAATCCCAGATATTCAAGTCTCTATGAAGCATTTCGTAAATGAAATAATAAAATTGTTATGTACATTTTGTTACTTGCAACTAAAATTGTAAATTTATCTCATAACAACTAGTTTAATCCGTAGTACAAAATATTCTAATAAATAAAACAAAAAAAAAACACTTCCGCTTGAATGTACTTTTCGTAATGTAAAATATGAATATGTTTGGTAATAATAGAATTCTAGATAGGAAATAAGAAAACATATAAAAGAAAAATACGGATATAAGAAAGCACGGTACGTAAAAGAACATATATACATACATATATGTATATGTGCGGATAAAGAGAGAGAGAGAGAGGAATACAGAATCCCCCAATATCAATACTACACGATTCGCTGGGTTGATTTCGTTACTAGAACCCGATATTCGCGCATAAACTGGCAATATAATACCTTTTACGATGCGTTAAAGGAAAAATATGCTCCGTGATAGATCCGCCTGATCAAACGCGCAAAATTGAACGAGGCGTTCACGTGAATAATGGCGTACGAGAAAAAAATGTAACCTAAACTTGATATGAAATCGGTTTTCACTTCCTTTACATGGTACTTTAATATCACCAGTATTTTGTACTTGGCAATATCAGTTTAAAAATATCATCTTCCCATTTCACAGTAAATTAGAATTATATTGTTATATGTAAGAATGGCTGTTTTAAGCAACAACAAAATGAAAAAAAACATAATATGTAATGTCCACAAGACCCACTAACACGTTCTAGATATTTATTAATTAGATTGAATGTAACTTATGAAATCAGTAATATTCTTATTGAATAATGATGAAAGAATATTTGTTAAAAATGAACATCATGCTACCATTACCAACGGACAATTCTGTAACCAAGACTATAAACAAGAACAACAAAACACATAATATATTCATAGAGACACTCACGATGCATATTGAGACGTTCCGCCGGAACAACACCGGAACTGTTCCTCTCTACGTTAGATGTGCGTGATCATGCTCTACCGCGTGAAACAAAACAATGCCAGAATAAGGTGGGAAGCCATTTTAACTTGCGGTAATCACCGAATATTCTCAACTACAAAAGTAAATTACGACATAATTATGTTTTAAATTACAAGAACAATGAATAATATTTGTAATGTACAATGAGTACTAAACTTTGGCATGAATATAAGAGTTTTATTTTTAGTATTATGCAACTGGATGAATAATCATCTCAAATATTTGTCAATTGAAACACAAGTAACAGTTGGTTTACTTATAGTTGTAAAGTTTTCTTCCAACAACATTTCATATAAGTTAAGCGGGTTGCCAGTACAACAGCGCGACACCGCGATGTCATCAACGTTCATAATCAAATGTATTACACCTTGAAATCTGAATAAGCATTGGCGAAAATATGTAACTAATGGTTGAAAAACATGAATAAGTTGGTCATCCCCATATGAAGAATGAAAAGAATGTATTTCACTGATTGGTTAATAACAATATAATACGAAAGTAGTATAAACAAACTAAAATGCAAGTTAAGAAATTGACTTATGATTAGTTTCGATGAAAATGTAAAATTTACTGTTATTTTATTGAAGAAAATTAGAAATATCAACGCTTGGTTAGGAACTATTACCCGTAATGTTCAGTTTTAAATCTGCTTATGTATTACACTGCTAATGAAAATTTGTTTATATAAATTTTAGTGAAATGTCATTCATGCAACCGGTTTTTTTCCGGTAACCAAACTTCCCCCTTCAATATCAACAACAAAGTGCAACAACATACAAGCGCAATCCAAAAAACAGAACAAACAAACAAACAACGATTAATAATAATAAAAAAGCTTTAATAATTCGATACAACAAACTATAACAATACATACAGGAGAAAAAATAAAATACTGGCTGATCTTTACATGGCATTCGCTAAACATGAGATAGTTATGAGCTCACCTGGCTCAACGGCCTTATTCGATCGTGGATGCTCTTCTCTGCTTGCAGTACCGACGGCGGTGGATGGTCCGGGGTCGGAGGCTGTTGGTAATGCGTAGGGGATAGTGGAATGTGTATTAACTTGACAACCTTCTTCTCCGGTTTCTCATCATTTTGATTTGAACTGTCGGCACTGTTCAAATTCTCTGTCGACGATTTGATCGTTAGGAATGCACTCGAGACATAGTTTGTATCGGGAGCTGAAGAACTGATAACCGCTGACGGTGCTGAGTTACGAAAATCGTACTGTTCGTACACTTCCCTGTCATGTTGACGTCTGAGTTTCCGTCGTGGATTTTGCGTTTTTATCACTGTATTCTCGTACATGGCTGTAATGGCGACTGGCTCTTGCCGGGGCCGTCGAGAATCTAAGTCTTCGCTCTTTCCACGATGCAGTTCCCTGGCGGCGGGCAATGGTTCATCTAGTTCGTCCGCACCGAGGGTAAACACACAATTCATTTCCACGTACGCGTCAACACTACGACCGTGTCGCAATTGGTTTTCACGGCGACGATCAACATCACTATGTTTGGCCTCTAGCTCGTCCAAGTCCGTCTGACTACGGGCACCACTACGTGCTAGGAACAAATATTCGTACGCGTTGTTGCTGACACCTTCCACAGACATAGACATGGGCTGCAGATGTGTAGGGGACACGGACAGATTCCGACGCGGTGGTTTCTTTGGGGGTGTCGGCTACGAATATCAAAGAATTCTAGACTTAGAGATCATGTTGTTAATTGTTTTAGGGCGGTATATTAACGGTTATTTCTCACAGATTTTAATAATACGCAAATAGTGATACGTAGTTTTGTGATATTAACACACGTCGAGGGTTTAATTATGTAAAATGTTACATTCTCAATAATGAAAAATATACAAGTTGAATACATACCGACACTTTACTATTGGAACTGGGACTGTGTCCGGATCCCCGGTTCATGGGCAAGTAGAGCGGTGCACTCCCGGCGTCCTGACGCCGGTCCCTGTAGCCACAGCTGGATGCCGTGGACGACAAACTGACCTGGTCGGCCTCGGGGAACAGTGAGAACGACAGGTCCTCGGAGTGTGCGCTGGAGTCCATGAAGGACTTGGGAGCGGGCGGTGTTTGGTACACGCTGTTATCGGAACCTCTGAAAGAACACGGAGATGCCGTAGTGTACGACGAAGTGGAACTGCTCCCTTCGGAGGAGATTCTGCATTGTTGACTAAATGAGAACGTGACACTGTCCAGCACATTCGGGGATGGAGAGATCTTCTTCGAGCAGGAGGTGACGTTGATAAGCGGAAGCGGTACCGTGCGTCTCTTGGGTTTCGGTTTCAGGCGTACCGGCATGCTTTTGTACACTCTGTCTTTTCTACATCTGTAACATGCGGGCACATGCAGGCAAGCGCAACAAAGCCATGCCGAAATAAACTTTGTAACTAAACAAAACTAATAATGTTGGTTCTTTGTACAGCTGTTGGAACCGTCTATATATTCATAACTCTCTCCATATATAAGTTTGTACGCGCGTATGCACAACGTAGCGAAATTACGGACAAGTTTCTGCTTCGCGGAGAGAGCACCAGGAATATCTAATAAAGTTTCATGTGTTTTGTGATGTTCTTCTTAATGTTAATTTAATCAACGGGCACGACGGAATTACGCGAATTAGAATTGCAATGCTACGTAACACGACGCGACATTCGCACTTCACTTCCGTCGTTGCGAACATTTTCTTTCCTTTATATTTGTTAAAGTTCCAGTACATCCACTATAATTTGAATATAAGATAAAATATTTTGAATATGAATCGTGGTATAATTGAATTAGTGGCAAAGAAAAATATAATGAATAAATTTGATGAACAGGTCAATATTTTAAAAATTCATTTCGACCACTAATTTTTCTTATTACGAAATAAAATAAATCTATTTAATAAAAAAAGACTTATATGAAGAATAATATTTTTTATGTCCCAAAATAATACATGTAAATCGATTCTTTTTTTTTGTGAAAATTAATAATATGAAGCAAGGCAAAAAATAAAAAAAAATTATGATGCAAACGCAAGCAAATGCGTGCTTCTAGTTTTTCAAACTAAAAAACAAACAAATATAATACACGTGTTTCAGAACGCAATGAACTGGTGCCAACATCGATAACAACAATAAGACAAATATATTTAAAAAAAAAAACTTACATCGACATGGCTGAAGTACCAGACACTCTTCGATCTTCGCATCCGTCCACGGATCTGGCTTGTCGGTAACAGTCCCATCTGGATGGTGAAGTTCCGGGGGATCCACATTCTGCTGTAAGGGACATTCTACGTGACGATGGCCGTACATTTTCGTATGGACTACCTAGAGATGAATCACCTCCAGGTACTGGTGGGAACGGTTGCGACAGACTCTCATCTATATCACTGTCACCCATTATAGAACCATTCGAACGTGCAAATTCTGTAAATAAATTGATATCTAAACTATCTGAATTATTTCATGAATTTAATACTTGAAATGTACAAAGAACGAAAGCGTTGTATGAAATAATGAAGGCAAATAAGTAAATATCTCTGGCAAGAAAGTAGAATAATATATTTCATGGAAGAAGGATATGGTATACTACCAATTAATTTCCAGGTATATAAGAATTATAGAAAAGTATGTAATAGGTAATTACTCACTTCTGATAACAGCCATGATTTCCTGTGTTGCTTGCGGCGGAAACTGACTGAGAAGATCCGTAACAGTGCTCCCGTGCGTGTCTCTTGCAGTCAGATCTACACCGTGCTCCAGCAGAGTTCTAACAACTTCCACCTTACCACAGATAGCGGCCTCGTGAAGCGCTGTACCTGCAGGAGTACGGATATTGACGTCGAATCCAGCACCGAGCAAAGCTTCCACGACACCTCTGTGAAAGAAATATATCTTTACATAACACATTCTAACAATTAACACTACAATAAATAAACAATTATTAGTATTGTATAAATAGATTTTCAAGAGCTATTAAAATATTTACTCAGCTTTGTATTATGTGGATATAAACTATATGAAACAATATATAATAGTAAACTTAATATATACATAATTGCATTTGAGGAAAACGTTCAATGTTGATATTATTTCATGATTATTTCCTGTAATTTCATTCTGGTGTATGCAGGTATACTGAATATACATATATGTGTGGGTATATATACATTTCATGTTATAAACTCTGTATCTATATATTTGTGTTAGTGTGTGTGTGTGTTTGTATGTAATGATACGCGTCGTGACTGTTGTATGGCGCCGGTTCGCACGATAGAGCATATCAAAGGGTGCAAATGCGGCTTACAGCTTTCACAAAGAGTTGATACAAATTGAATTGCTTTTGTGACGCGATTTAATCAGCGCCCGATCCAATTTGTGGCCCATTTACTGTTTTTCAATGCGTGAAATATGTTATACAGAACAGTAGGTATACACGTGCTATCATATGAACCCAATGATATACTTGTACGTACATACGAGTAGCATAAACTCTCAACTGTGAAAAACACTCTATTATACGAATATCTAACAGTACCCGCAAATCATTACCAACAATTTAGTGTGATTAACTATAATTGTACAACAACAACATTATTTGCTGTAATTATTTAAATTACCTTCAACGAAATGTCTGAATAATAAAAGATATTAGGTGTGCTATATTAAACACGTATTTTGAACGAAATATAGTCCCTCATTTCTATTGAACTTTACCTACCATTGATGCATGTATCTAATGATATTTACCCTTTGGAAATTTAAGATTATATATTAAATCAAACACAATACTTTTGCTAGAATTAATATTATTTCATTGAATTGTCTGGTCTCAATCAATCACCGCCCAAATGAAAATCCGTTGCCTATAAATTAAGAGAACAATACTCCTCCATAATCTGAGCATCCACAGTTGCTTATCAATGGATTCAAATACACAAATCACAAGCAGCAAACAGGCCGAAAGAGACAGACAACAAATCAGTGAATAGCGGGTGGGAAAGAGAAACAGAGAGAGAGAGAGAGGCAGTGATATAACAGGCACAGGCCCATGAAAGGGATTACCGTGGCAATACACGGGCAAGCAGACTACATCGCAGTTGAATATAGCATCATAGCATATGTATATATATACAGAGGCATGGCCTGCCCAACCAACGCTAGCTAGCTAGATGGATAGATAGATAGATATTCATGTAATGGCATATGTGTGCATCCAATCACGGTGAAGATACACGCGTGACAACACACGCATATTGCACTGACCATACATACACAGACATGTACATACAGAATATGTACGTATATATAGTGCAATTGTACATGTGTGTGTGTGGGTCTATGCATATACGCTTATACGATGCCCTAATATGCACGCATGGTCACTCTGGCGGCGACAATTGGAATTAGACTTAGCGGCACCGTGATGATGATGATGATGATGCGGATGTGCATAGGTGCACGAGCTAACGAGCATCCACAGTGTACAATAAACACGTCGGTTATGCTCTGATATTAAAGCAGCACCAAACACATTAATGACGTCAAACCACTGTGGACAACAACAGAGTCGGACCAACAGACAAGTTTAGACTTGAAGAAACATAGAAAATGTTACGAAACTAATATGCTAATGGAACTGTTGTGATATAATAAATATTTTTCACTTTTATTCAGCTAATAAAACTACAATATTGCTGGCTAGTACGAACCTGCATACTGTGTATCTAGAGTATGTAATATCTACTTAATTATAATAGCACATTGCAGTAATGAGTGTCTAAGGTCACTGTTATTTAACTAAAGAAATAAGGAAGATTCTGATAAGGCAAATGACGTAATTGACAGTTCAATGATCTAGCTTCACCGCATGTTTAAGAATGAGCATGCAAATTTGGTGAGTCACTAAATGAAATTTGGAATTTGGTGAAATATCTTGCAATAACATATTTAACATATAGACAATGTGTGATTCTTTAGTATATAAACAACATTATGATACATTCCAGTTTACCAATGAACATTCATTATAATCGATAAACAATATTCAAACAAACAATATATTAACAAATTAATATTATACATTTATCAGAATATTCGCAACATACATTAATGATTTTATTAAACCTGTTCTAAGTTTTTCTTGTGAAAAAAACCCTGAAATTTGGCCAATTTAAATATGTATATCTACTGCAAGTATGACTTCATTCTTCAACTACAGTTTATTTCGCTTAAAGTTTGATATTACTGCCTATAATCTAGTACTTAGAAACATGTATGTATGTTATGAAATTATCAGAGATACCGGCACTGTATGTCGGTATTCTGTGTACAAACAGGCGTCGCTGGAAGCCAATAATATCAACGCTTGTCGAACAACAGGGGTGGCACGAGGTGTATGGGGGTGTATAGAGCTGTCGGTCACGGCACGGGCGATGCCGCCATTCCCACAAACGTTACGTTAATTAACGTGAACAATATGTAAATGTGGCGTGGACGTATATTGTGTGACAGCATGTTGACGTTCGGCACCAGCTAATTGGTGAATCGGTGCAAATAAAATTAATTGTTACACAGATTGACTGTTAAAAACTTTTACACCTTGCTATTTCGACTTTAATTTACATTCTGGACATACCTCTGCTCCCGCCGCCGCCGCGGATGAATTGGCCACAAATTAACGTAACGTAACGTAACGTAACGTAACGTACGTATGTACGGACAGACAGAGCCAAATGCAACTGTGTGTGCATGTGTTAATTCTTTTACTGCCACGTTACGTTTCGTTATCGTTAATGTGATATGTTACACTGATTGCAAATGGATTTGTTTGTACTACATTAACGAACAATGTGTGTTCCTCTGTTGACAAATGCAATGTGATTTACAGCATATTTAGTTGATTAGAATTGAATCGAAATGGAATAAAAACGTTTAGCAATGAAAATTGCCAAAACAATTTCTTTTACTACTTCATAATAATGTTTAATTCAAATATACAATATTAAAAATAACGCGTATATAATATTTTTACGGAATAATCTAATATCGGAACTGTTAACGGAAATGCGAGTTGATAAATTTTGCAAACATAATCCCCCACACAGTGATAAATACTCGCATAGAATATACGTCGCATTTTAATATCAAGGTTAAACTCACTTGTGTCCGTTTCTGCTGGCTAAATGTAAGGGTGTATGAGGAAAAACTATGCCTGGTACAGCTCTGCGCATGGGTTGAATAAGTTCCCTATGCCTATGTAGCAATAATTCCACTGTATCCAATCTGAAACACAAACATACACGTATATAATTTATCTAATTTAATATGTTTTAGAGATTGCAATTATGCAGCAAGACACAAGCATTTAAAAGTGTTTTTTTTATCGTTGTGAATGTGTATTGAAGCAGCAATATGTAGACATATCTATATAAATCCTGTTACCTGCCGTATTGCGCGGCCAAATCCAGGGCCGTCTCACCGCGACTATTCCTGATAGCCGGATCACACCCGTAGTCCAGAAGTTGTTCGACGACAGCAGTATGTCCGTACTGAGCGGCACTGTGCAGTGCCGTCTCACTATCTTTCGTCTGTAACCAAATGAAACCAGTTAGAACAGCTAATGTAATGCGGAAAAGCTCGATTTGTACGTTGAGTCATTGCTTATATAAACGTTTTACTTCTGTGTATAAAACTACGTAGTACACTGAATATTAACTAGAAATGACAATTATTATTATTATTGTTCAAGCGAATATGAAAATTGTACCAAGTATATCTACAACATGACTGAATTTTATTGCGAAAAGAAAATTTCTGCTGTAAATAAATGTGATTCATAACTTCCTGTTCTAATATATACTTGGCAATTTTACAACTAGTCTTCTACAAAATACAGAACAATATTAACTTTAAAGTTTGTCTTTTAAACCTGAGAAGTAAAATAGAAAACAGTTGACTTGATAGATACACTGTAATTTACACGTACATGTTTCCAGTGAAATAACATTTCTTTTAAAACTAATTTGTTTAGGAACCAATTAATTTTAAAGTGGCAACGTTGTAGATGAATTAAAAAAGGAACGTTGAACAGTTGATTCAGCACCATTCACAATTAATTAAAAGAGAACCGAGGGTGAAAAGCCACACCGAAGTGTCAAGAGAAACTTTGGCAAACGACAGTTCTCGGTTTCACTGTTTGAACTTGGAAACAGTCCGTCGTGAATTAAGTACGCGCGAACATCGACCAGTGGCGTGCACAAGACATTTTACAGAGAAATTATCAGAATGAAAAAGTACAGAAAATTATTTAAAACCACAATGATATCAAGTGTATTCATTCATACTGTAAACTAACAAATAAAATATGAAAATACTCACATTTTGCATGAAATTTTAAAGTATATTTTCAAGTGACAAACATTTAAAAATATAACTGTAAGTGTATAAGTATATGAATATTTACAGAAATATACTTGATATATCATAATTTTCCAGAGCACAGTCTAGTGTTTGCCAAGTGTAAAACAATGAAAAACGCAGCAACAAATATAAATAAAAAGTCAAGTAAGGATAGGAAATTCAGTTCACAGGCTAATGCGCATGCGTAGCTATCATATAACACGGCTGAGCGAGTTTCGTCCGGTGTAAAGCGAGAAGATCTCCGATTCAAGTTTTGCAGTGTTTTTAACTGAAAAAAAAAAACTCAAAACTCAGGGTGCGGAAAGGGTGATGCATTCTAGAAACAGGAGGCTCGGGCATGACGACAGTCGCGAATACCAAGAGCTCCGGCACTTTTGCTCCGGTTCTAATCCGGTTTTCCGGTTGCGTGGATCGTTGGAGCTTGAAAACTTTCGACGCGCGGAGAAGACAGCGTGTGCTCAGTGAAACTGCGACGGCAGACAAACAATGCGAGAATTAATCCGTGAAAATCCTTTTCAGTAACCAGATTTTTTCTTATTGCTACTTTTCACTTCTTTCAGTTTTATGCGTACTTTGATGGCAACGGATGCTGTTCACTGATGCTATGAAGCAATGCGTATTCACAGCCAACCATGACGCAACACACAAGGAAAGTATTATTTTTTTAACTTTCCTACATTTACTATTTCCTTATATATTTCAACTAAAAAATTAAGTGTATATATTAATAAATGTATGTAGTTTGTTTTATAGTTCTCATAAAATATATTCAACTCTGTCTTTTGGAAGAGCTAACTGAAATGTATGTGTATAGAACTACACACAACTGTACTGTTCTTTTCAAACGCAACAAAGTTTTGCCAACTAAAATGATACATTATGTAGTATTGTTGAACTGTAGGTAACTTAGTCCGCCGCCAGCAAGAGTATCATTCAAGTGGAGTCCGGAATGTCCGGAATGGAGAATGTTAATCAACATGTTGCCAAGAGGGAACATCCATACACACACTTACAAACATCCCCCTTAGTCTGTTTATAGCATATGGAAACAAATGTTGCAACTATGTTCAGTACTTACAGTTTTCTTTTTTGTAGATGAAGAAGATATGAGAAAGCTAAGTTTCCTTTTAATATTAACTAACAAAACACTCACGTTTATACTGTAATCTGTTTGCAGACTAAAACAAAACTGACAGATTTACAGCAGCTATGAAATATGACAGTGTTAATCCGGAAACCGCAGTATATCATATGAGTAATTATTTTATAAACATAAATACAAAGAGCAGTGCGGTTTTAAATGAATTAAGAGACAATGGTACAAATAAATACGTCAATTATATTAACTAATCTTAATCTGTTTGTGGTTTCTATTATAATTCATTTAAAGAAAGGTTCGTTACAAGTGTTTAATGTGAATTATAAAATATACATCTCTTTGGTTTAACTGTAGGCGATGATATTAACAAAAGTAATTCAATAAGAACTATATAAAGTTCTTAACTGTCATGTATTTAGCAAAATGTTTTCAATTAATATTCCATAATAGAACAATACATTTGACTTGTATATATACAAGTGTATGTATTCTTCACATATGGCAACATTTTAGCATTGAACAGAGTAACATAGCACCCTCTATCGATTGCTGATCACTACAGTAACATCAATGGTTCCGACAGTGGAACCTGTACGACGATGCATGTGTCATTGTGCTTACGTATTGTCCTATTGCCGTGTACATACGTGTGGGAGGTGGGTCTAGTGAGAGAGAGATTTTTGTATGGGGGAGGAGAAGGCCTTTGACCAGCGGGGAGCCGCCGTCAAGTGCACGGGTTCAAAGTGAACCCTTAATTAGTGCAAATGCTAACGACCATTACTCAGTCTAGTGGTCCGTGTATAGGGTAAACCCAGTTACCTATTCCTCCACAGTACAGAAGTCATGTGACCGAAAGCTCAGTGTACACGCACAAATATACACTCAGTGGTGTACATGGTTCAATGAATCAGTGTGTTTGTATGTTGTGGGACAGATTGAATCAGGCTTATACTGACGTCATTTAACAAGTATATATACAGTATAACAATAATAAACTATAAATAATAATTATTAAACTCCTTTGGGAAGAAAACTAAATAATTTAATAATAGGTACATAGTTAATGTAAAATTTTATGAAGTTTAAACGTGTACCCTTGGTTGTCTTGTAGAGTTGAGGTAAATAATAAATAAAAATTCGCTTACAGTAAGATTGACATTGGTGAAGGTGGGTGCGCTGAGCAGAAGACGGACGATGTCCACATTTCCTGTCCATGCGGCTAGGTGCAGGGGAGTTGAACCCCTGCAGTCCACTATGTTGGTGGAGGCATCGTGTTCCAGCAACAAACGCACCACGTCCCTGTAAATTAATAAAATAAATAACTGAATATGCAAATGCTAATAGTAAGATGATGATTCTAACCTGTGACCATTGAGGGCGGCATGATGTAGACACGAGTAACCGCTGCTGTCCTGAACATTTGCACCAGGGCCACGTCGTAAACTAGAAAGAAATAAAGTAATAATTAACTGTTCTCATTTAAAATAATTTATGTTTACAACAAAATATTCTTAAATATGTATATGTACTTTATATTTAAATCCAGAATGAAATAATAATAATACATACGACGAAACGACAGAATTAAGTCATAAAAGAGTTGAATATTTATTAACCATGCAAATTATAACACTTAATTGTATTTAAATTTCTGTATATAAATATATGTATTAGTAATTGCCATTGTTTGCATATTAGTCTTATTTAAATTTATACAAATATGTAACACAATAAAAAATACATATTACAAATAAAAATTTACAAATAAAACAAATATTTTTTGTATAAAATATACTTATTGATAGAAAATCCTATATGTTGAAGCTCATAAGAAAAATTTAATATTTCCCTGCGTTTTATTTTCGGAAAATTTTGCCCGATGCTATAACTTAAAACCTTTGCAATATTTCCCAGAATTCTATTCAGCGTGCTTATTTGTCCGTAAAATAATTCGCGTTGTAAAATTCCTTTCTTGTTCAGGAATGGCGACGTGTTCCGTGCGGCCACTCGTCAATTTCATCGCTCAAGGTTTTTTTTTGCCTTTCCCGCTTCAAAACATAGGCTGTAAAGTAAAATTTGCGCAAGGAACCGAATTTATATATTTGGTTAAAGAAATGTGCTGTTATTTCATAATACAAATCTTGATAAACAACACTTGGGTATAATCAAATATCTGAAAATTATTTAATACTTAGATAGTACAAATAGATCTAAAAAAACTGTTACCTCTTGTATCCGAATTGAATTTAAGTATAAATGTAAATATTTTTAAACAAGTTTATGCTCAGCAAACCGTTTGATTTTATTACACAATCACTTAGTATATAAATGTTGGTATTCTTGTGCAGATTGACAGTAGTGTGGACCCTCTGTTAGTACGGTGTCCTTGACAATCTCGTTCAAAATTTCCTATTCGTATACCAACTGAAAAGCACAATATTCCCTAATCTTATTTGATCTCAGTCAAATTAATTCGTTTCAAGTGTATCAGCCGTTTGTGAGTTAACAATCTGCCACCAGGGGTGCTAACTTTTATGACGTTGTTATTACCCCCTGTACTATACATGGGGTCATAAGTGGATTCTCTCTGTCCTTACGGTACATAATATAACTTTGGTAATATGCGAAGCCGGACAAGTGATGCGTGCATGTATATGTTAGCAGAGGAGGCCTGAATGTGGAGTGAAATGTTTGCCGGCAGTTCACCAAGTGACTTAATCTCCAAAATCTTATTCCTCCAGCAAATATTGACTTAGGGTGTTGTAGGTCTCGTCTAATATGTGTCACTATGGTGCCTAATAAGATATTTATCCAAAAGGATTTACCAAACTCCAGAACGGAAGTTTCAATTTAATTACTAACTATGTGCTAAAGTACCTGTATAGAAGCTTGTAATTATAAACATTTTATTTAAAAATAAAAATCAGTTATAAATTTAAAAAAAATCTTGATGAATCGCAGTCGGTAGGATTCGAACCTACGCTCCCAGAGGGAATCTGATTTCTAGTCAGACGCCTTAACCGCTCGGCCACGACTGCATGTCTGACGCTGTTTTTGCTTCTCATACATTTATAAACATAAATATCCATAAATTATTGAATTTCTATGAAATTGAAAACAATTATTTTCAGTAAAACAATGTTCAAATATGCGTGCTTTA